>JAVTVY010002002.1:0-32702 GCA_036873755.1 Hanleya hanleyi
GAAACAATATTTGACACTTACCAGTCAGTGATGCAACAGCGGACATCATTGACTCATTGGTTGCTACCAGTGATCTGTTGGTTTCCTGAAGCTCAGTAACCACCCGGCGTAGATCAGCAACCTCATCCTTGAGGTCCTGAATAACCTGGTTTCCTGGTGGTGGGGCACTCTCCGACTAAAAAAATGTAAACAAAGAGTTTCAATAGCACACATGTACACAATGGCTGCAATTTTTCAAAATATGGATATATTGTAAGAAAGATGGTTAACACTTATAATTATATGACCACCAGTGTATCGTACACGCCATTGGTTCTTCAGTGTAGCTTTGCAGGCCGAGCTGACGTCACTATGCCCCAATATAAGTATAAGTCTATCAAGCATTTAGTGTTGAACATGTATCCTGGCCACTTGTTTGTCTGGCCCATAAAAAATATAATAAAAAAAATAATTGCCACATATATAAGTGTTTATTGGACACTGCAGTTTTATGTACATACCTGTTTCTCCCCATTTCTTTGTTTGAGAATGGACAAGATTTCCCTTTCAGTCCTCTTCTCACTTGTAATTTTGCTCTTCTTGTTCATCTTTCTTGGACGTTCATTCTGAAAATACAAAAGCAATTCATTAAATAAAACAGTGAGGATTTAATAATCCAGCATGAGTAACGCCTATCTGCATTCTGTGATTTTTTTTAATTCTGTGAAATAACTCACAATAATTTTTTTTAAATGCTCATTTACTGCGACAGAATACTTGATGAAATAGAAAACACAGTGCATATAAATTGTACACAAGCTAGAAACAATCGCTTACGCCCATATCCCAACTTTTTACAATACAAAGACAAAATGAGACATAATGACCATTATCCAGTTCCTCAATCGAAATTTGTCTGAGGTGTGTGTTGGCAAATAAATACCCATTGAAGTTATATATCCATAATTATGCAACCCTCAGCCAAGTTTAATAGTAGACTTCGTTTAACGGTATACTGTATACTACACGTAGCTTTTTGAAGCTGATTTTTCAATTGCTATAGAATTACCTCATCTTCGGAACTGGAGGACTGTCTTCTGGAGATTGTACGTTTGCCCCTCTGTCCTCTTCCCAGACTACCTAGGGATTCTCTGATGCTGGATATGTCCTCTCCATCCAGAAGTCTATCCAGTATGGACTTCAGCTCGGGTCGATCGTCTGAAATAAAGAAATATCACATAACTTAATATTGACATGCTTAATGTGATCCCCCTCTTATTCATGATAGTATTGTTGACATTTTCCTGTTGCTTAGCGTTAAAGAAGGTGGCTATTCTACAAATATATGGAAAACCAAATTGAGATATCAAGTGATACATTTAACATAATTAACACTCAGAATTACATTTATTACGGTACTTACCACCAAATCTCAAAACTTTAGCTGGAACAACTATGGTACTGCCATTGCGCTGTGGCCATTTCACCTCGCATATGGATTCGAAGTCCCAGGAATCGTTGTTCAGCTCATCCCGGGATCTACCCATAATGCGAGAAGTATCGGATATTTCCAGGGCATTATCCTCGTTGACAAATTCGTATAGAGCTAGCTTGCATGCCATGGTGGTAGAATAGGTCAAGGTTTGAGTTTCAGTTGTATTCGTGAAGGGTTATCGAGATATCTGATGTCGAAATTGTCCAGCCAGTGTCTTTTATGAAGGTGGTTGGACTTTTCAGCTTTTCACAAGTGATAATTACGAGGTGAAAAGAACGAAGCCAGCCCCGACTTCATGGGGGCTTTCATGCTGCGAGACGTCTCGGGCGCCTTCACCTTTTCATGTCCGTGCTGCTCAACGGGAGACTCGAGTCGAGCAACGAGTGTCAGGAATTTGCCGAGTAAGGAACCCTGAGGTAATAAGCTGAGCTAGAATCTCACTCCACTTTATCACGAGCAATAATTCTTTCTGTTGTTCCATTCTGTCGTTCGACAGAGGATTGCATGAAGTAATTAGTCCCATTTACATGTCGCAGAACTCGAAACAAAACATCACTTCGCCGCCATGATTGTTTGGTAAAAACAAGCCTCGTTTCCGATCTCACACGTGACCTCATTCACGATAACCGTTCGGAGAAAAACGGAAATCAACGAAGTATATCAACAATAGCCTGATTATTTTCATTGAAAAACTCACCGCAGATAAACGAGAGACGAGGAATATCATACGAAGCTTTATTAGATAAATAGTGAAAATTCAATAATGTCACGGTTTATGAATAAGAATAGAACATAAAAAAACATTAATGACGTTTGGTCCCGGATCTTTCAAGTTTGGAGTCGTGGCAAAATTGACAGCTGTCTCGGTCGTTGTTGTTTCGAATATTCGTGGTTGATGTACAAATTGTTCGCCATTTCGATCCCATGCATGGCCCCTTATCTACGTGATCTTTTCAATTTGTGTACAAACATGTATCATAAGAAAAAATCTGGATAGCATATCGAACATTGAGACCGGGGTTTGACGGGCGTTCAAAAAAAGAGGGGGGGGGGGGGTATTTGCAGTTCACTCTCTGTCGGAATTTACGGTCTTCTTTTTTCACCTCCAAACTAATTCAAATGTAACAATATTTGCATAAAAATCACAGTTTTCTCATATACTTAATTTAGAGTTCATCTAGACATAAAAAAACGTATTTGTAAAAAAATTTGACTTTTGCGTGAAACTCGATTTACCTTTAAATTCTAAAATATGCAGATGTATCGCGTTCGCCCACAGGCATCGATTATAAATTAGTACAAGAAAAACAAAAAATAATGTTTTACTTGGCCTGCATTTGAATTATGAATATGTTTTTTTTGTTCTTTTTGTAAGTGCTTTGATAAATTTCTGGATACCAATGAAGTCATTTATACCGGAATGGTTGTGTGAATAAATCAATCTACTGTCTAACAATAGAGCCAGAAGAAATTAACCTCTTGTTTACATTTGTCATTAGTGCCTCTCGCCTGGAGACTACAGCATCATGGGGATTTTAAAGATAAGCTGATGAGCTGAGGCGTTGGGCTTTGTGTAGATACTGTTAGGTGTGAATAATACCAGATAATAATTCTGCCTGGCTCTGCAGGCAACATGCAGGTTTTAACATGTCCAGACTCTTTTATGCGAAACTGGAGATAAATACTGATCCAAGGTAGAGTGAACCTTAGAATTCAGGATATTGTATTATTTTATTTGAAGGGAATTCCGTTAACAAATGTAAGCATAATATAACCAAAATAGGTTATAACTATGGTATACTGTACCAAGGTTTTCATGCACCATGGTATTACTATTACTTAGTGGTTAACCATGGTATGTTAAACCAATGTATTGAGCACCATGGTAATTACTATGATATTACCTTAGAGCAGTATGTTAACCATGGTACGTCTGTACCATGGTATTACCATAGTTGAACAGAGTAAACCATGGTACATTGAACCATGATACATCTGTACCATGGTATTACCATAATTGAACAGAGAAAACCATGGTACATTGAACCATGGTACATCTGTACCATGGTATTACAATAGTTGAACAGAGTAAACCATGGTACATTGAACCATGGTACATCTGTACCATGGTATAACCATGGTATTACCATAGTTGAACGGAGTAAACCATGGAACATTGAACCATGGTACAGCTGTACCAGGGTATTACCATGGTATTACCATGAAAACCATGGTACATTGAACCATGGTACATGTGTACCATAGTATTACCATGGTATTACCATGAAAACCATGGTACATTGAACCATGGTACATGTGTACCATGGTATTACCATGGTATTACCATGAAAACCATGGTACATTGAACCATGGTACATGTGTACCATGGTATTACCATGGTATTACCATGAAAACCATGGTACATTGAACCATGGTACATATGTACCATGGTATTACCATGGTATTACCATGAAAACCATGGTATTACCATGGTTACCATGGTTCATTCTGTAATAAACCATGGTATTTTTTTATAAGGGACCTGTTCATGTGTTCACTGGTTTCTCTATTCAGGTGTTTACCTGTTCATGTGTTCACTGGTTTCTCTATTCAGGTGTTTACCTGTTCATGTGTTCACTGGTTTCTCTATTCACAGTCCTTTCCATGAAAGGCGAGCGATCGCTCTCGCTCGTGCCCACACACGCCCAGAGAGTTTCATGCGTCCGATTTGTCGCTCGCCCATATCGGCCGCTAAAATCCAGTATTGGATAAACTTTCTGTTAAGCGACTCTGCATCGGCTCGCTTGTTTGTGTTTGCACGCTTGCTTTCGAAGTGAAAACGGAAGTACATTTGGGAAATTCTGCAGAACATGAGCAGTCGACACAAAGTGACAACCCAAGGTATTTACGTAAAGTCGAACGCAATTGGCGTTGCGGCTGGTTATATTTTTATACGGACACGTTCATTGGTCGGTGGTGCAGTGAAATTTTTTCCCTCTCGCCACGTGCTCTGTAGCCTTGAAAACAAGCGTGTGCTTGGACTTCAGTTCAGCCATGTTTTTCACTGTGACACACGAGGTGGTTTTTGCTGTCTTCTTGATTTTTTTATTCAGAATAAATAAGGCAGAAAGTGTTCTTACAAAAGGGAACAGAGTTGAAATTAAGATTTTCAAAAACTGGGGAACTGCCGTACAGACATATTGGATTCAATACTGATCAATCGGATGACGGTCGAGAGTTAGCTAGCGAGCTTTATTACTGCCTGTACCACATTCGTGGATTTATCAGTTAATATAACACATTAGCTGTCGAAACTCACAATATATTCCAAACTCGATCTGTGTAATTCTTGGTCATCAAAAATATTTCCCTGACATGAGAAATTGTTCAAAAAAAATTCCAAAGCTTGTTCGTCCGAGCAAGTGGATGTTGTATACCCGATATTGCCGACGGCTGGGCAAGTCCATTTTCGCCCATAGGAGCCGGAGAGTTGTTGAGTGCTTATGTTTCAGTGTGAAATGGTTGCTCGGACGAGACAAGCTTTGGAGATTTTTTTAAACAATTTCTCATGTCAGGGAAATATTTTTGATGACAAATAATTACACAGATAGAGTTTGGAATATATTGTGAGTTTCAACAGCTAATGTGTTATATTAACTGATAAATCCACGAAAATGACGTTGCGTCGTAATGTGAGACAGACAGTAGTTTCTCCAGCAGTACAATATTTGGCATCACTCACCCTACACGAGTGATAGCTCCCCCAAACACTTTTAGGCGAGTGGTTGATTAGGAGAGCGATAGCTCGCCCAGGCCATTTTAGGAGACTGATTCGTAACTCTCCCAACATTTGCTCATGTCAAGGACTGATTCAGGTGTTAACTGGTTTCTCTATTCATGTGTTCACTTGTTCAGAAGTTTCTCTATTTATTGCTCAAATCTACACCTGCTATTGTTATGCCATTATCTTCTTATGGAGATTCTTGCAGACTAAAACAGGCCCTAAAATTTGAAAAGTTTACTTAACCTGAAAATAGGTTATGTGAAATTGACCCTAGGTAACCCATAGTTCGTTCCCCCATTTCTGAACTGCATAACCTATAGGTTATCCAAATGGGTTAAGCAGATAGGTTATGCCAATGAGTTTTGTTGTGGTTAGGCATTGGTTTTTGACTGGAGTTCATTCAATGAAAATTGCTGTTGCTATCTACGCCGACATATTGATTTTGCATGTGATAATAATCTCGTTCCCATAGCCGGCCCTAATCTAGCCCCTCTCAATATCGGACGCTGCCGTTGGCTTCCGGTGCCCTTGCCGCTGGCAAAGAAAAATCATTACCCGGTGACCAATTTTCGTCATTACCACGTGTTGCGTAGAGAGTCCAATTTTGTGTGACTGGCAGACTTTTATCATTGGAATTGTGACCTCTATTTCTAAAATATTATCTCAAATTAAATTCCCATATACACGTTTTAATCTTGAAACAGTTGAACGTAAAGTTTATCCGTCATTCACTTTCGTTTTCGTCTGTCGGCATCATGCAGGTTCCGGGCCGTACACTTATGGTATTGCGTCTTGGTTAGGGCCCCATAACCAGGACACAACGCGCAGTCAGGTGAGAGGAAGTTGAGAAACTTTTACCCTGTTCATATAATCCCACACAGCGGTATATACACCTGGGCTGTATATCATCTAAGTTTCAGAGAGTGTATGAACACGCACATGGGTTTCGGGTTCAATTATCTCCCCTCGACTGGGGCTCTTGTGTGTGAAGTTAACATCGAACCGCTCGTAAGTACAGACCATGCTTCGATCGGAAATGATTTTCAGGTTAGAACAGGAAATTATTATTAAATTATGTCATCGTGACACAGAGTTTGGGCCATAATTTAGGCGAACAAATATTCGGTTGTGCGTCTTTCATTTTGGGTAACCGCTAGGCGAACTGAACGATCGGTCGCCCCAAATCTTAGGGCCTGCTAAAAGTTCACACCCTCTGGAGCCTCAGCTATAGGTTACTCTTGCCCATGCGCCCGCGACGCACTTCCCTTATCCACTTTTCTTCACTGCAACCACCGCGTGTGGTAGCATTTTGAAACAGCTCCGCTTAAATTTAGATTTAGTGTAAATTTCTTGATAGGTATGGTATTGTGTTGATAAAGTGTGAAGAGAGATGGTATTGTTTGATCAGAAGGTGGAGATTACACAGTGTCTATGTTGTGAGGGATCATGTGTACCCTGGGTTGCAAGTACATCCCTCCATCCTGGCTCTAACCTGTAAATACACCTTAGAGCATTATATTCTAGTACCCAGAAAGGCCATATAACTGTTAACAGTGGGTGATTGGGTCATTTATATTGAACTTATGATGCCTCTAATGTTTCTATTGGATGACATGGGGAGGGTCTGGCCTGTAAAAGGCTATCTCATCTAGTGCTAGGCTGCCAGTTACTGATTTACAGACTGTTTTAGTAGAGATTTATTGGTCTCTGGCCTTTAGCTGGATAATGGGGAGCTTTGGCTACAGCAGGCTACTCTGGTTGGGATATAAGATTTTAACTGAATCAGGATGTGCACCTCCACCCAACCACATTAACTCTTTCCCCCATATAAGCGGGTTTTGACGGCTTGTGTCGATCCCCATGTAAGCGTGTTTTGACGGATGTTCGCCTAACCCATGAAGACGGATTTTGATGTGTCACTGAGTTTCCATGTGATGGATTACTTTTGCAATTTTTTGCGTTTACTTTGAGTAAAACCTAATTGAAACTATACATTTTCAGAAAGCCAAAATTTAAATAAATCTGACTATATAGACTGTTGGTTGTTTTGTAGTAAGGGTAAAATGAAATCGGGAGAGGAACAGAAATAATCGATGGAAAATGCGCGATTAGACACCAAATGCGTTTGGTGTGCTTCAAGGGAAACGTTCGAAAAATTGTAAAACCTGCTTCCAAATTCCTTAATATTTCACGTAACGCGAGTATAAACTACCAAAGTATCTAACCTTGATGACTAACTCGTCAAATCTGCCCATCTGAGTTTATTATAAACATTTCCCGGGACCTGTTGATCTCCCGTTTTAAAATTTATCCGCCATTCTTTCACCACGCTGTGTTTCGTGGACCCGTGGCCATGGCGACCACGCGCAAATAAACCGACTGCTCCAATCACGCCGGGCCTCTGAAAAGGTCGCTCAAGGTCGCTCAACCTTGGGCCAATCAGTGATGCTGTTTTACTTCACCTTGTTACCAGCCTTCGTTCTCCTTTAGGGAAGTACATGGGACTTTTTCAGTTATAGCTCGTTCTATACCTGCCATCTCATGATGTAACTGCGAAATCCCGAATGTACGGAAAATAAGCTTTACAATGGTATACGATAACACAGGAATTGCAGCGGAACAACAACAACAGAACGCTGCGAAACGTAGCTAAAATGCGACAATTTCTTCGCTTTTTTCGTGATTTCCAACAGACGGAAAGCAGACACAACACATTTTCTCGCAAGATTACTTATTTTTACATTAAACGTTGCTGATATTGATATAAAACGTGAACAAATTACGTAGAATGGGCCTGTGGGAGACCATTGGTAAATATTTTTCCACATGACATGGGACATAAAACGGGATATTTTACATCGCTGGAAACGTATGAAAATTGAAATCAGTCCATGGGTTAAAGACCTACGCCATTACAAATCTGTTATGGGTCAGAGAGAGAAAATTCTCCACAAGTCTATGGGGGAAAGAGTTAAGCTGGTGGGATTGTAGTAACATTTCATCATCCCAGACCACCATGTCAGAGTGATTTGAACCCTGTTGAACCAGAGAAACTTTGTGAACATAAGGCCTTTTTTTTTTTATTAATTGGTTTACGGATTTTTCTGGCAAAAATGTCCAGATGGAGGATGGGAAAAAAATAAAATTAAAATCAAGCCTCCACACTTTATTTATTTTTACTTTCTGACAAACTTCTTAGACACGAGAGGGCGGTAAAAAAAAAAAATGATATGTCAAATCCAGGTAATAGCCAGTGTAATAATTACAAGACATTTACCAAAAGATCAATGACGGACGTTTCCTTCAACCAAGCGACAATATCAGTCGCTTTGCGTGAAACCAACACTTCAATAGGGGTGTTGACAGGACAAGTCATGTTTCCTGCTGTTATTTTGGACAGACCGGCCGGCAGATATGTCGTCAGTTGTCACTGATCTCCTTCAAGACCAAGTCCCCCACCGTCCCAGCAGTTACTGGACCGACAAAGCCCTTGAAAAGGACGGTCGCGTCCTGTCTAAGAGTCAGTGAAAACCACCGCGAGGCCGAACCCGCCATCTTGGCTTCAAACACTGCGCCGTTGAAATGATGTCATGTCTGGTCCCCGAACTACAGCCGAAGGTAACATGGAAGTCGGAAACCACCACCACTGTAACCAAGGGAAGTAACCCGCCTCCAAGACCAAGATGTCTGCAAGTGTTGAACTCGTGCGAACTCGAGCGTGAAGAATTTATATAAGATGTTTTACGCACAGCAAGTATTAAAATGAGACCAATATTGCGAATTTTATGTTTTTATTCTTCCGACAAGAGAGGTCAGCAAATGTGACACGTCGGCGGATACGACAGAAATAAAAAAAAAAATCGAAAATCCAATTTTATTTTTATTTCACTTTTGGCAAAATGAAGGTCGGCGGATCCGTAAACCAATCAATAAAAAAAAAAAGGCCTAATATTGCATTATGATAGGATCACTGGATCTGTTATTATGGAATAAGCTGCATGACATGCCCTTTTGTGTGGCCAGTGCCCATCCTTCGTATTTTGTTACGAAGGAGTCTGATCATGCCCAAGTAAATTTCATACGCTTCCTTCTGAAGTTTTTATCTTGCCTTACAAAGTGAGTGGAGATATTGTGAGAGGGGGAAAGCGGATGTCATTGTGGAAATGATAATGTTTTTGGTTTAGCAAATTTGAAAAAAAAGAAAAAAAAAAAAGAATAAAATATGGGAGGTGGGTATTCCACCTGGGGGTCAGTTATGGCACTACCCTGAGAGGATTCTATGATACTTTATACTATAATCTAATGATAGTTTTTTGTTTAGCCAAATTAGGTTTTAATTACGCTATGATTTCATGTTACGGCAATTGTTACGGGTGCTGGATAATGGTCAGGCGAGCTATTTGGTAGCCTTGCTGGGATATCTGGGATATATTTATATTCTAACACAGACTGTGGTATTTCCAATATTAAGGCCAGACATTTTTTTTTATTTCCGGATTAGCGGACATGCTGTACATAGTATTTTACCACTACGGAGGACGGAAAAAACCACCTGAATTGTATTTTTATTTTTTATTTTCAAGAGCTATAACGTCGGTGGGTGGAGGTATAGTACTGGGACCCCAATATTCGACACAATGAGCTATATTTACAATACCTTTCTGGTGGCAGTTTGTCCCGTTTCAAGTACATGTCCATCAGGACAGTTAACATGTTCAGTCGTTCTGATGCCCTCGTCGTCGACTGATGAATGGAGGGTGTTGATGCAAGCCAATTATTGATGTAACTACTCCGAAATTTGTCCGGTTAATACCAAAATCGGCATTGCAGAATTGACCACAGTCGGGAGTTGGCCATCTTGTGAAGTCCGACTTTCAATTCTGCTGATCAATCGATCGTCGTATTTCTTGTCAATGAGGTCCGAAATAACGTCACCAACTGTTAAACATGTTGATGTATCAACAAATTCGTTACTTAAAACTTTAGCGTTGTCATGGATAAGGACCGAAATCCACGACATTTTTGTCCACACACCCACAGATCTGCGGGGCGGAAGTGGTCAATCGAAGTCACATGGTCGCAGGGAATGAAGTTTTGCGTTTTGCGGTTTTCAAAAACGGTTTTAATTATTTAAACTCTATTTGAGACACGTTGGCGGGAATAATAAAAAGAAGAAGATAACATCTTAAATTTTATAATGTGATGAAGCTGATTTTACTCGGCGGCGGGGAAAAAAAATCCCCAAAAGTTTGTTTTTTTTCTGAAATCAGAAAATCTCCCGTCGGCGTATCCGCTAATCCGGAAATATAAAATGTCTGGCCTAAGTGCAAACTTTAAATTTATGGTGTCAGTGCTCTAGCCAAGCCAAAAATGGTCTCTCTGTGTAGTAATTCTAGCCTAAATTCTTTATGCACATTTGACATGTTGTACTCTGATGGCAAATGAAGATGGTAGACATATGGAACAGACAAAGTGTGCCTTTTTTATGTGTAAATTGAACAGATAGTGGCGAAAAATGAGCCTGATAAAAATATAGTGCATACTTTAAAAAGGTAAATCTAATATGATAAAAAAGAAAACATCTTCCTTTCAGATAAACACTGTAATATTTCATCCCTTGGGTAGAGAATGTAGACAGTTTCGATTATGGTTTTGCCCTATTGCTTCTATAACCCCTCTTTATGTTCATGATGAAATGTATGTATATTTATTTTATTCATGGAGAGGTAAGCATGTACTGGTAATCTTGTTGAAATCATTCTTCCAATGTCAGAGCTTGTAACCTCTTAAAATCTTGGTGTAACACCGTCTGACTCCATTGGGTCGAAATACACAGTGCGCATGTGCATCCAACCTGTATCAATTTGCATCCAGTATATTTAACAGGAGAATGAATAAATTAGATGCACAGAGTACAGCATCTTCTTCAGCTGTGATCCCTATAACCCCAGTCTGCTCCATCAAGAAACAGATGATGCTGATTGACCAAGAGCCTTGTGGACAGAAGAGGCACCCCACTGAAATGGAGCACAATTAGGACACATTTAAGGCACAAATAGAGTGGCCTGGGGGGGGGGCACTTTCCGTCTCCCCCCTCCTGTGTTTTTGTTTTCCTTCTATCTCCAGAACGACAAAAAATTGAGAGCTGAAACTCAGTGACTTTTTAGATTATCATATTGGGGTCTTTTTTAGCTTATTTGCATGACCCCCCGAGCAGAGGATCATGGGTAAATTCAAATGGCGGCCATGTGGGGTACCAGAAAAGTGATGCTTTCATCAAATTTCTTCAAAATTTTTGCTTTTCTGTATGGAAAAGTGGATAAAACCTATTGTATTTCATATCAGATTATTTTTTACTAATTTATCATGCAGTTTTTGCGAAAAAAACCAACTTGTCTACTGCACTATGCAGCTCAAGCAACAGCTGATGGAGAACTGATTCTCCCTTCATACATACATGTAGGAACATACAGGGCTGGGTGCATCAGAATGTATGGGTGCATAGGAACGTTGTGCAATTAGGCCACAATCTGAACAGGGCAAAAAATGGCTATGTCCTAAAGGCCCAAATAGAGCACACTTTAAAGTTTGGAGAAAACATTTATGTCCACAGGGCACCAGTAGGGCGCAGTCTGAATATCAGAGAAAATTTCAAACTAAATAAAGTGCAGTTAGGGCTATCTCCACCTTCTATGGCACATTTCCGATGAGCGCAGCAGGGTGGATGAGATGAAGAAACAATCTGGCTGTGCAAATTTCTACTTTTCAGGAAACTGGAAGTCCACTAACTATATCTACCATGTTAAATTTAACAGATTTAGGGTGTGCAAATTGAAATCAAGGAGCAAATCACTCCTGCACATGTATCCGTCTGGCTAACACACTTCTTCATTGGGAAATGGAGAATTAACTTTGAGATGCCTTTTTTGAGTGAAAATATAACTTGCACAGCACTTTCATTATCTGACGCCATTATGGCTGATGGGAATGTTTATTCTGTGTTTGCATATTAAATAATTACTCACTGACAGGTTGAGCATTCCCCCAGCTCTCTCTTCCTCCACTGCTTGCTGCCTGGCATCCCACTACCGACACACAGATGGTTTTGGCATGAAAATCAATACGAAAAGAAAAAAAAAAAAAAAATGCATGCTCAGCCTACATATTCCTGCTTGTCCCGTGTAATTGAGGCAATGGGCAAAGCTTCCAGGTTGTGTAGGGGACAAGTGTACTTTTGTAGATATTTATAATAGACATGGGATATTACACGAATAGACAAATTAGCAGTTATGGGGTTCTATTACGTTTCATTTACGAGGTCACCGGATATACCCAACATAACCTACATTTATAAACTGGGGTTCATATCAATTGAGAGTGAATAGTGAACCTAGATTATCCAGGCTGAAATATCTCATCTCAGGGTCGATATTCTCAGATTTCACCTATTTCATGGAGAACTCAAATTTACACATGATTTTCAGCTGACCTACTGACCTGGATTTGGATTTGAGGTTTTTTTCCTATCTTTTAAATGAGATTTGGCACATCTCTGTATTGGTGAAGGACCCATTTCAATCTCAGTAATACATGCGGTAAAATATGAGCAAAGAAATTGAATGTTCAACGTGCTATTTTTTCTAAGCATGTTGAGTGCACTGTTCCCTACCCGAAAAAGTTAGCGCTCGGAACGCGTGCGGAATGCATTCCTACAGCTTATGTGTGATTGCAATCCGCATGCATTCCGCATGCATTAAATTGGAACCTTCATGATTATGCACTCGAGTGATCGCTTGTTTCAAGTTGCTGTACATATTATGCGATCATTATGCCATCCAAGTGTGGAAGGCATAATGATCAGAAGCGCTCCTCCTCTTGAATGCATGCGGAAGCCATAATGATCGCATGGCATTAATAATTGAATGATCAGCATGAATGCATTCCGCATGCATTCCGCACGCATTCCGCACGCATGCATTCAAAAGCTCTTGTACACTAGGAGTCACATAAATCAAATGACTGACATTTTAAATGGGCAAATGTAAAGTACATTGTAAGCTGTATGAATTGTGCTATTTATACAGTACAGTTCAAACCTTCTGAAGAGCAAAATTGGTCCAACATAGACATTTCAAGTAACTACATGTAACTTTATCAATGACTTGAAACTGACCATTAATGAATTCATTAATACATTGTAAATACAAGTGGAAATACTTAAATTATACATACATGCTAAAATTAAAATATATTCAGAATGTATCCAAAGTGTATAATTGCAATTCTTCAAACTGTAGAGTGACCTTCAAGCTGGTGAGTACTTCACAGAATGACAGACTTACCATCAAATCTTAATATCTTAGTAGATTTATGTGGAAATACACTGTGATCCATTGTCACTGGAGTGGAGTGACCCTAGCTGTCCGGACCAAGAACTGTGCAAATTGTGTATTCCTCACATCAAAGAATTCACTACAAATAACTTCTCTTTCCATGTTACTGCCAGCTAAAAACTTCACACCAGTATATCATGTTGTGTTCTTCAATTCTGGTTGAGCATTTTAGGCTATATCCAATGTGAAATATCCAAAACTGCAGCTCAAGAAAATACAGCTACTGCATGGTGGTGGTGGTTAAAATTTGAAATCTGGTCATATGATAGTATCCCCCTTTAAATTTGGCGGGGTTTCCATGGAGATCGGTGATTAATGGTCTATGAAATCAAAACCATATGTTGGTCTGGCGACAGACAACAAGCGATCATTTAAGCGATCATTTTGGATCGCTTGGACTTAGAAAGTTTTTCGTCTGATCACTTGGACTTTGAAAAGAAGATGTAAGGATCGCTTGACCATAAGAAAATGATCACTCAGATCACATAAATGATTGCATGGTTAACACATTTGGGCAAAAGTGATCGGTTGGATAGCATAATGATGGCAAAATGAGCGCTTGGAGCGCTTCATCCTGTCAAGAATGATTGATTGGATAGCATCATGATTGCAAAATGAGCGCATAGAGCGCTTAATGATCACATAGATGGCATGGATGGCATAGGGAATGCATGCGGAAGGCGATCCGCATGCGATCTGCATGCAATCCCTCCATTTATTTCGGGTAGGGTTATGACTGAATCCCAAACTCCCATTGAAATCCATGTTATGTCTTAGATTCTCCCATTCATAAGTTATTCTTTTGCTGAATTATGCCCCCTCTCTAATTAGAGGGGGGGCATATAGCGATCGCTTTGTCCGTCCGTCCGTCTGTCTGTCTGTCCGTCTGTCCGTCTGTCCGTCCGAGTTTCTTGTCCGCGCGATATCTCGGTTAATATTTGATGGACAGGATTGAAACTTGCATGGAATGTGCCCAGTACCTCGTAGTTGTGCAGCGTACAGTTTTTTCCGAGTTTCGGTATAATTTTCAAGAGTTATGGCCCTTTTTCTGAAATCTCTGTGAATGGGACTTGTCCGGGCTGGATCTTGGGTAATATTGTATGGACAAGTATGAAATTTGCATGATATGTGGTCAGTGCCCCACAGTTGTGCAGCGTAAAGTTTCTCCCCGTTTCGCTTATATTTTCAAGAGTTATGGCCCTTTGTTCCTGAAATCTCCATGAATTGGGACTTGTCCGGGCTGGATCTCGGTTAATATTGTAGGGACAACTATGAAATTTGCAGCATATGTGGTCAGTGCCCTGTAGTTGTGCAGCATGAAGTTTTTCCGCGTTTTGCGTATATTTTCAAGAGTTATGGCCCTTTTTTTCTTCAAATCTTTGTGAAGTGGGACTTGTCCGGGCTGGATCTCGGTTAATATTGTACGGACAAGTATGAAATTTTCAGGATATGTGGTCAGTGCCCTGTAGTTGTGCAGTGTGAAGTTTCTCTGCCTTTCGCATATATTTTCAAGAGTTATGGCCCTTTTTTTCTTCAAATCTTTGTGAATTGAGACTTGTCCAGGCTGAATCTCGGTTAACCCTTTCGTACTTATACCGGCCAAAACCGGCCAGCATCATATATACCCATAACGGCCGAAACCGGCTGCAATTCACCACCACGCAAAAAAATCGCCGCACAGTAAAATGTTCGTCAAGTGAGAGGTCGTCGGTAGTCCACATCGTTGGACAAGGAAATAGTCGACAATATACGTTCAAATTTTATTGTAAATCATGCAATAAACGTATAACAAGTTAATTTTATTGAAGACGTACCTTCCTTGTGGTGAAAATTGAGAAAATCGGCGAAGAATTTGCCGTTTTTTGGCCATTTTCAACGCTATCGAAATCCCATTTCCCGCGGTAGAATGTTAGAGATATTGGTTTCATTTTAAAGGTCATTTCCGGGTCTTTCGACCTGTGACGAGTGATTTGATTGGATAGGATTGAATAACGAAGGATTTGATTGGATAGAGATGTGATCATTCTTTGATAGCGTGACCAAATTGACCTCGACCGTGCTCTGTTAGTATCGCGAAGCCGATTAGTTGAGACGTGTGAGACAATGGCAGCGATTGGCCGGCCGCCTGTCTGCGTGTCTGTCTTCAGTGCCGGTTGAATTTCTCGCCAAAGAAAATGGCTTCGTTGAAACTTTAGCGAGCCGACTGTTGGATTTACAATGGAAATAAAGGGTTTCTCGGATTTATATGTCGGATTAAAACCCACACGGACGATGCACTGGTATTTTAGCACGATCGTCCGGTTGAATTGGGCGAATCGTGAAGAGATTTTTTATGGAAACTATCATTTGGCTGGGACATACACTCACGGTAATGTTGTCGAAATCAGAGATTTTTTTGTTGTTTATTTTATTTTCTCGCCTGGTCTGGTTTTATTTTAGACACAAATGGGCAGATATTTTGAAGGACAGATTAATTAAAGTATGGGCTTTCTGAAAATATATATATTTAGCGGGGTTTCAATCAAGCTACATGCAAATATATTGCTTCAAAAAAAGACTGTCTATAACAAAATCCTCTCGCATGCATTTATCCGAACATACAAGGCTGACAAACGAGACTATCAGCAAGTAGCAAAGATTTAATGTTGTATGGACAATTAAGAAATTTGCAGGATGTGTGGTCAGTGCCCTGTAGTTGTGCAGCGTGAAGTTTCTCCGCGTTTCGCTTATATTTTCAAGAGTTATGGCCCTTTTTTCTTGAAATCTTTATGAATTGGGACTTGTCCAGGCTGGATCTCGGTTAATATTGCATGGACAAGTATGAAATTTGCATGATATGTGATCAATGCCCCATAGTTGTGCAGGATGAAGTTTCTCTGCTTTCGGTTATATTTTAAGAGTTATGATCTTTTGTTTATCAAACCTAAGTGAATGGGATATATTTATTTGTCCAGGCTGGATCTCAGTCCATAACCGATTTGGAAATGGCTATATATATGTCATTCTACATTCCAAAGCAGACCACATAGGTCCTGAAGCATGAAATTGCCCCAAAAAGAGTTAATTGGGTGCAAAATTCAAAGTTTACTGATCGCTTCATAATTTCACCACAATATACTCCCAAGGAATGTAGGTCTCATTTTCGGATTGGACGAAAGCCCCGGCGACCATCTTGCATCAAAACATTGTATTATCACTTGTTGGTCGATACTTTGAATATGTATTATGCGAGGCATGGCAACAAAATTGACTGAAATAGAATTTTCATAATCATGAAGGCCTCCACCGACCAATACAGAACAGAATAATGGCGGGGCAGTGTCGGATTAAAGCGGAAGGGGGGGGCATACAATTGAGCAATCTCTGATTGCTTCCTTCCTGTGTTATTGTCCCCCGCTACTTAGTAGGGGGGGGACTTAGAAACACCGGTGTCCGTAATTCCGTAATTCCGTGATTCCGTAATTCCGTAATTCCGTAAGATTTTCTTGTCCGGACAATAACTCGTGAACGATTCAACCGATCAACTTCAAACTTGGGGTGTGCCTTGACATTGGCCAGAGGACGGTTGGGATTGTTTTTCAGCAATGTGCGTAATCCAATATGGCCGCCGTCAGCCATTTTGGATTATAAGCAGTACGATCTTAGATTTTCTTGTCCGGACAATAACTCGTGAACGATTTAACCGATCAACTTCAAACTTGGGGTGTGCCTTGACATTGGTGAGAGGACGGTTGGGATTGTTTTTCAGCAATGTGCGTAATCAAATATGGCCGCCGTCAGCCATTTTGGATTATAAGCAGTTCGATCTTAGATTTTCTTGTCCGGACAATAACTCGTGAACGATTTAACCGATCAACTTCAAACTTGGGGTATGCCTTGACATTGGTGAGAGGACGGTTGGGATTGTTTTTCAGCAATGTGCGTAATCTAATATGGCCGCCATCAGCCATATTGGATTATAAGCAATTGGATCTTAGATTTTCTTGTCCGGACAATAACTCATGAACGATTTAACCGATCAACTTCAAACTTTGTGTGTGCCTTGACATTGGTGAGAGGACGGTTGTGATTGTTTTTCAGCAATGTGCGTAATCTAATATGGCCGGCGTCAGCCATATTGGATTATAAGCAGTTGGATCTTGTCCGGACAACAACTTGAGAACGATTCAATCGATCTACTTCATATGTGGGGAGTGCCTTGACATTGTTGAGAGGAGGATTAGGATTATTTTTCAAGGACGTGCTTGATCCAATATGGCCACCATCAGCCATACTGGATTTCATTGGATTTTAAGCAGTTTGATTTTGTCCGGACAATAACTGGAGTACGATTCAACTGATCTGCTTCAAACTTGGGGAGTGCCTTGACATCGGTGAGAGGACGGTTTGGATTTTTTTTCAGCGATGTGCATAATCCAATATGGCCACCGTCAGCCATATTGGATTATAAGCAGTTGGATCTTAGATTTTCTTGTCCGGACAATAACTCGTGAACGATTTAATCGATCAACTTCAAATTTGGGGTGTGCCTTGACATTGGTGAGAGGACGGTTGGGATTGTTTTCCAGCAATGTGTGTAATCTAATATGGCCGCCGTCAGCCATATTGGATTGTAAGCAGTTGAATCGTGTCTGGACAATAACTCGAGAATGATTCAACCGATCTACTTCATACCTGGGGAGTGCCTTGACATTGTTGAGAGGAGGATTAGGATTGTTTTTCAAGGACGTGCTTAATCCAATATGGCCACCATCGGCCATACTGGATTTCATTGCATTTGAAGCAGTTTGATCTTGTCCGGACAATAGCTGGAGTACGATTCAACTGATCTACTTCAAACTTGGGGAGTCCCTTGACCTTAGTGAGAGGACAGTCATGTATTATGTTTTATGGATGTGCATAATCCAATATGGGTGTCATCTGCTGTATTAGATTATGTTAAGCTCATCAGCGATATCTCCATTTTCAAATCATACTCTTATCAATGATATGAGATATCATCGACCCCAAAAAATCGACCATAGAGGTCCATGGCCCCCGCAGCAGCAGCGCCAGTTATGGTGGATGTAATCCACCATAACTGGTGCTGCTAGCGGGGGACATGGACCTCTATGGTCGATTTTATTTCAAATAGTTGAACATAATTGTGCCTTGATTTCATGTGGAGTTGTTCAGTTTATAAATTTAGCCTAAATCCGGCACACCCCAGGTCCCTCACTGCTGATTTTAATATCAGTCTTGCCAGAACGAAAAGTGGGTTTAAATCATGTTAGAATGTTTAGTGGCTGATGTTGGTATGATTCTGTTCACTGATGTTCCACAGATAATTGAACATGAAACTATACGGATGTGCATGTAATCGAATGTCATCCCTTACCGAAATAATATTCTTCTGGCACACTGGTTGCGGCAAGCTTGCCGCAAACTTTCTGGCAACCTCACAGCGCACAGTGTGCCGGCGAGTTTGCAGCAACCTTGCCGCAACAGAGTTTTTCACATGCAAATGAGCTTTCCGGCACACTATTACAGATTGCGGCAACCTTGCCGCAAACCAATTATATATTCCAGCAGCCTTCCGGCACACTCTTCCGGTAGCTTTCCGGCGAACTCTTCCGGCAACCTTCTGGCGCACTCTTCCGGCAGCCTTTCGGCGCACTCTCCCAATAACTTCTGGGCTTATCAATATTGTCATGGTGGTGGTCAGAATGACATCATCCTGACCTCCACATGAATGGTACAAATCACTCTACTCAAACTGTTGTACATAAGATCTGTCATGGAATGAAATCTAAACAGACAATGATTGAATGAAAGAACACAATGATCAACATGACAGAGAAAACTACAACTTGTCTACAAAATTACTGGACTGGCCTAAACCATAATCAAACTGTTACTTTGTACATATTCAAACAGACTTATCACACAAATCAGTATCATGTACATGTATGACCAGGAAAGGCAGCCAATTGTATAAATTATGCAGGCCTATTTAAAGTTAGCAGGAACAACTACTCATGGTTGCAAACATCTTCTCCCACCATTCTCACCAACTGCCAGATTTGAAAGTCCTGAACCGAATATGTATTCATGTTCCGATGATAGGAAAGAATAGTACTAGGTACATTAGAATCCTACAATGAAATTTTGTCTCGGAATTAATTGTTCATTCTGAGAACATTCCCCTAATAACAATAACTTCAACTATGTGGTACAGTGACTGTGTGGTACACTAATTTTGTTCCTTCTGTGTTGTATTCCTACACTGGTACAGTTTGGAGAGTTTCCTATCCAGATTGAAAATTAGGGGTCAAAAGTTAACTAGGTCAACTAATAACAGCTGGCAAATCTTCAGTGCGGCCCATTCCATACACAGTGTGCCGGTAGCGGCATACTCTGATTCCGGCACACTCTCGGAGTACTGTGTGCCACTAGCGGCCCACAGTTTGGTTCTGGCTCACTGTCTGCGCACTGTGCGCCGCTAGCGGCACACTTTTATCTTCTTCCGGCACACTCTCCGCATATTGTTTGCCAGTACCGGCACACTGTGGAATCACCAATTGGGACTGATGCTAGCAGCATACTCTCCCCAACAGTTCTGGCACACTGCTCAGGTTGCGGCCAGCTTGCCGCAAACCAATCTAGGTAAACCAAGATGGTAAATCAGGGGAATACCATCTAGACGTGACGCTATGAAAACCTCGTGCGAAATGTTCGCCGATATTCTGCGAGATCTCATAATAAGCCAATCATGCCCATTTCTGACTTTTCTCTCTGACAATGATTGACGTTTACTTCACGGAGATTAACATCTCGCGCGGCACAATCTTTTGATATTTTCTACCCCCTAACAAAGCCAGACTTTTAGGCGGGAGCAAACTCTTTGATTTTCCCGGATCTCTGAAAATGATGCCATATTTTGATACTGTTTCCCGGTAATGTTTATATATCTTAGTCCACGTGCTACCGTGTGTAATTACTGTGGGCGAGATTTCAACAATTAGCTAGCCATCTGATTGGCTAACAAATGTAGTTTCAGATTCGCATGGGATTTGTATAGGGCTGAATTCAGATATAATATTCCGTGATATTATATCTGAGTTTACTGAGATTGGCCGCAACCTGCAGATTTCGGTAAGGGATTCTACATTTTAGAATCTCCAAAAAATTCCCGGATTTTCCGATTTTCTGTCTCACACGACCATGTTGTTGTTGTTGCTAATTTCGTCGATGATGAACCTCCGTTAAACCATTCTAACAAACAAAAAATCGTTTAGCTTGGGTTTGAGAATCTCCCAAAAATATAAATTATGTGATTAAAATTCGAGTTATGTACCTTCGAGGGTTTTAATAAGTTTGAACGGCGTTAAAATATTTCCAGCACAGTGTGATCTCCCTGCAGAGTGTTGTTTCCCAAAATAGACTCCACTTGTATATGCAGCTTTGCTGTTAAGTAGGTCAGCGAATGTTGATTGCCTGTCGCGCTGTCTGCAGTAGCTGAGGGCGTGTTGTTCTCATCCCGTGAATGTATTGGAAAGCAGTATGTTGCCTCGTGTTCATTGGCGCCAGCTTTCATAGCGAAGTTTGTTAGATTCACTGTTGACAATGTCGGACGCATATTTTGAAACTGGAGTAAAAAATAAAAAGTTAAATGGTCGCGACTGAAGGAAAAATATACGTGAACACTGGAAAGAGTGACTTGAAAAATCATTCTAAACATGCAAAAACCTAAAAACTCAAACTTCGCAAATCTGATGAGACTTCACCCTGTCTGTTCGCTTCCTCACAGTCTGATGTTGAGTGCACATGCAGAGTCAAATTCATTTGCTTCCGGTAGTGCAGGGGTTTTTCTAGACACTTTTTTCATCGTGGTAACCACGATGAAAAACAATTACAAATTGAGTTTTTGCAAAATTTTGTAAATTGAGTTTTATTGCCGAAAATTGAGTTTTCTAAAATTTTGAGAATTTACGCGCCGAAGGCGCGCGAAAAATTGAGTTTCTACGAAATAAATTGAGTTTCTGAGAAATCTAAACTGAGTTTCGTCGTCTGTTATCCCGTCCCCCTCCCCCAAAACCCCCGCGAGAAAGAAGAAAAAAAACGTGTGACCAGCCACACCACTCGAGTCGAGATAAGCACTCAGGATTTGTAACTGATGTGCAGACAGATAACTTGTGTACCTTTATTATTTAATCGTATAGCTCCGATAAGGACGTCTGCTCTTGAACTGTTCTCATTTCAGTCGTATAGGTCCGATAAAGACATTGTCCTGAACGTTTCTCATTTCAAAGCAAATTGTTCGGCGACGTTTTCAACGATCGAACTAGTCCGCCATTTTGATATTTCAAAGTTACGTCCCCTCTTTTAGTCCACTCGGGAACCACTGCTGTCATACTGCTGTGGCTTATGAGTCTGGTCTCCGAGACACGCTGTCCGTCAAACTCCGGGTTTTTCGGTTAAGTTCGGAACCAAGACAACGGGCAAGCATTTTCTCTCTCCGTCAACATTTCACTTGGATGCGTGTGACGTTGAAAGACGTTTCTCCAGAAACAAGAAATGAACAAAACAGACATTCCCCAAAATACAGCTGATGTACCATTTGGGAATAAATACACAAAGTGAGCCATGCAGATTGGTGTAAAAACAAAAGATCCACACTCTCCCCTGCGCAACTGGGGATCTACATATGCTATAACATACAAAATTTACGTCTTTATGAATAATTTTGTTTCTGCCCGATGGAAATTTCTGAAACCCCAGTATGTTTTGTAAACAAGTCTCACACCACATACTACAAAATAGGGTGCATATTGAGTTTAATTTGCAATTTTTGGCCATTTATCTGCGTTTACCAAGCAGCATTGGATTTTTTTCGTGAAATCCACAAAACTTCACAACCACCATTGTTTTATTTTTTACGTCTCTTATTAACATTTTTATTGCCATTTATTTCTTCATTTCTTTCCTGTCACTTACAAATACCCAGACACTTACAATACTCAACCACAATACTCAACCACCAACTTTGTCAAGGATTGGTTAACTCATGGAAATGGACAAGGGACAATTTTTATTTTTTGACTATAAGTATAGATTTTTTAAACTAAAGTAAGCTATTTGTAGGGAAAATATTGGTATTAACACTGTACACATTGCAAACAAACTTGTATACAGTTATGTGGCAGGCAAATTTGCTCCAGGGGCTTCATTATATACATGTCCATTTGCGATAAAAAATGTCGCGAATGTATTTATTGTAAGTTTCCCACATTCAGGAGGGTATTCTCACTGTATACTTAGCAAACAAACTTGTACATAACATTACTGACATGTTCATTCACGATGAAAAATTGTCGCGAATTTATTTATTGTAAGTGTCCTACTAAAAAGATAAAAAATTGAGTTTCCAGGCTGCATGCGATGAAAAACCCGAAAAAATTGAGTTTTGTTGTTTATTTTGCGCGCCGTAGGCGCGCTGAAAAATTGAGTTTTTCATCTTTTTGAAATTGAGTTATATAAAGGAAAAGTGTCTAAAATAACCCCTGTAGTGTGGCATCTACATCATGCTTGCTTTGATGGATGGAACTTTTTGTCCAGTACTTGAATTATGTACTGAAAATATTTGGTTACAAGGAAAAAATCAATATAAAATAATGCCTTGAATTTAGATGACATTCTGCAGTTTTATTTCCAAGAAATCGCTTAGAATGCTTCTCCAGCCATCTAGGACCCAAGAGCCTAGCACCCAGGCCTAAAGGGCTAGGATAGTATTTTTCCAGATTTTTTACAAAGATCCACTTCAATCTCTGTACATAAATATGGTAATAATTGGATAAATAACTGGACGAGGTCAAATTCTCTGCCAAGACCAGCGAAATCCACTGATTATCCAGGCTTAAGTGCATTCTGGGAATCACACCAGGCTGATTTGATAGACTGGGCTGATTTTTCTCACAGTATGGCTGTTTTCAATTGAACCACATTATCAGCACCGAGTTTATACCCATTAAGGTGCAGAAATGGTTATTATTGTCTCGCATGCTATTTAGCAGATCCGCTACTTCGCAAATAATTTCTAAAATCAGTGATATTTAGAAAAGGGTGTGCTACTTTGAAGATAATTTCTAGGATTACTGCTACTTAACACTTTGACTTACCTGTTCCCAAAGAAAATATATTGTATAATCAGCACAAATGCTAAATATTGAATATTTTTTTCTAATTTGCAGCCAGAAGAAATATTCAATATTTATGATAACTCACAAACGCAAATTGTCGGACTGCCTCTCCCGAAAGAAAATATATTGTATAATTAGCACTTGCTAAATATTTTCAAAATTGCATGGGCTGGTGAATAAGGATGTTTAAGGCAGTCCCAAGTACGCCTTCTTTGCTTGTCTGTGCAACTCCTCTGACAATAACAGGGATTATTCTATCATTCTTCCTGGTTAAACAACGCGCATGCGCTGGTATATAATGATTTTTAAGACAGTCGCAAGTACATTTTCATTTTTGGCCTGTGCAACTCCACTCGGACAATAACAGATTATTCTATCGTTCTTCCTGGTATGTGCTGGTAGAAAGGACGCCTGCATAACAGGTGATACAAAGGCAACCTCAATGATGCAGACAGCTGACATGCATGTCAGGTAAGTCTGAATGCATGTATTCAGACTTACTGTCACAACAAACCAATCATTCAACGACACTGTATGTTGGCATGCACCCAATGACCGAAGGTGTTTCGGAGACAATCAGCCCCTTTCAATGTAATTTCGAAAGAAACAAACCGTCAAAAACAACATCTTCCTTTGGTACTTGATTGCGACAATCAAATTATATTCTAATTAGATGATATTATAAAGGTGTTAAATATTGAATATATTGTCCTTTCTCCGACATGGTGTTACAGATATTTTAATGCGAATCTCTTCTAATTAGAGTAGATTATAGAAGTGCTAAATATTGAATATATTGTCTTTTCTCCAAAAAGGCTCTTGTGGATATTTAACTGCGAATCTCTTCTATTTAGAATAGATTATAAAAGTGCTAAATATTGATTATATTTTCTTTTCAAATACGCCAGCTACATATTTAAGTGCGAATCTTTTCTAATTAGATGATATTATAAAGGTGCTAAATATTGAATATATTGTCTTTCTCGGACACCAGCTAGATATTTAAAGTTCTGCGAATCTCTTCTAATTAGATGATATTATCAAAGTGCTAAATATTCAATATATTGTCTGTTCTCAGACATCAGCTACATATTTAAGTGCGAATCTTTTCTAATTATATGATATTATCAAAGTGCTAAATATTCAATATATTGTCTTTTTCCAGACGCCAGCTACATATTCAAGTGCGAATCTTTTCTAATTATATGATATTATTATAAAGGTGCTAAATATTTAATATATTGTCTTTCTCAGACGCCAGCTACATATTTAAGTGCAAATCTATTCTAATTAGATAACATTATAAGGGTGCTAAATATTGAATATATTGTCCTTTCTCCGACACGGTGTTACACATATTTTAATGCGAATATATTCTAATTAGACTAGATTATAAAAGTGCTAAATATTGAATATAGATGCTATTAAAGCAACCCACTTTTCTGCCTACTGCGGAGTTTAGCAAAAATATCTGCACAATATTGCCAAGTATGCTATTTAGCACCATGTTAAAAGCATAGGAAATCTGAAAAATATCTTTAAAAAGGCCAATCCTGCACCTTACTCTTTATACCAGGTACATGTATGATAAGTAGACCTCATGCAAGACTCTCGGGCCCTTTCACAGGGGCTAGCTGGTCTGATTAACCCCATCAAAATGCAAGGCCTGATTTATACGGGAAATGCATGACATTTTAAGCTTGAAATTATATGGTCAAGTGACAATTCAACTTTTCTATATATAGTCCGAAGAAAACCCATTGCAGGAAATAGGACACACAGACTACAATACATGTTAAATGATCATACCACAACCAGTCCTTGTGTCATAAGTAAATCTACACATGTTCTGTACTTAACATGCTTAACCTTATTGAACAAGATACTGATCTACCAGCAATGATGGGGGGGTCATACTGGACCCTGCAAATCCCTGTTCTACTAAAATCTAAAATGTGAAGAGTGTATTGAGCACAAACCCAGACATTCTTCTACACTTGAGGCTATATTATCTTATTGATTTCTCCTAATCGATATTAAGCAGAGACTCTGATTTCATTTTGCCCGATAATTGTTTCTTTGTCCCTGTTCAATGGTAATGCAGTAACTTGGATATCTCTATTCTCTATGATCCATGGGAATAAAGGCTGCAGTGGCAGAGTGGTGTTATGACTGGTGCCGTGCACTTGCTTTATCACATTACCTGTATACATCTATATCCAAGTCATATTCATCGCAACACTGTTTATGCAAAATTATTTTCAAGTCCGAGTTATGTGCAATTAATGGTGCATGCTAAATTTATATATACATATAGTACAGGTTTTGTAAGGCAGTGTAACTTCATTCCACATATCCTGGCTTCCCAACATATTTTCACTTTGTCATGAAGTTACTTTGCCCGTATATTGCTATTATCAGACAATGATACATGTACATGCCCATGGGGCTTCTGGGGATTGACCTGGGATGTGCAGAATAACACCTACCCAGGTCATAGCCCGGGAGCTGTTGCGGGATAAGGAGGTTAAATTTCGGTCCCGTTTACACCTCGAGCTGACCAATTTTTGACCTTACAGGGTTGAAGGGTATGGCATAGGGGTGTGCTCAAAGGTGGCAGTAGAATAATTCGCGTGGGCATAAAACCGCTACAGGAATATAACGCGTGGCACTGCGATATGCAGAGTGCTCATAAAATTATAGGGGGTAGGGTAAGCAGAAGACGCCTGTACTTGATCGTTGGTTTCAAGGTTCATTATGTTATATACCAAACGAAAGCCAATATAACAAACAAACTGATAGATGATGGGGTATTAGGAAATACGGAATGCTGACGTACGTAATGTAATATCCGTCTTATCAGTTTTACTATCCGGTAATGTGGTGGCGCATAGCTCACTCAATTACCGCAAATTGGGAAAGAGATACTCGTTGATTCCTTTTTAGATTAAAATTAAACACATGTTAATTGCTGAACTTTTTAACCAAGGAACTCACTCAAAATCAAAGTATGACACCCATAACTCTTTTCACAGTTGAGACTCCCTCAGCCTGAGGTGGGTGGGGCCTAATCACGACTAACTTGCATATGTCTTATTACATTGTTAACTTGCAAATATTTTGTTGTACGGCTAAATTATGTGTCTTTAATTTATATTAATTTAATATATATTTTCCTTGCAGTGTCATTCTGTCAGGCAGAATTGAGTAGCATATAGAAACAGGCTATACGCCATGGCGGACACACCTAAAAGCCCGGGTGTAAAAATTGTGTCTAAAAGACCTAGGCTCTCAACAAACTTTGAAAAATGTATCGGTTATCATACGCGTATACTATGATTGTCTTTTTGAATTTGGTGCTAATACTGTTATATGGAATATGGAATAGGTCTTTGGATTATGGACGCGGATATTCTCTAATGGACGACGGCTGAATTATGGATGACGGATTAGACGCTTGTAATCAAGTGAAGATCAAAGGCCAGAAGTTGCAAGCTGGAACTGAGACATCTGTGCAAAAGCTAGTGGATACTACAAAACTGCGCAAAGACGATGTATATTCACGTCTAGAAACGGAACATGGTCTTTTTGACAAATCCGTTAAGTGGCACAAGAATTGTTACGCAAGCTTCACATCTGCAATATGTAACTGCAAGAAGGGATGTCGAGGTCGATGCATTTGCAGATCAGCTAATTTATTATGCACGCCAGCGTGCGCCTGCGACATTGCATAAATCACCATACAAAGCTAGATTCATAGCTGGTTCTAGAAGCTGCACCTCCAAGCTTCTTTCAACCCTATTGATGAGGGCCCTTCAGGAGGTAAAAGCATTTTGGGAAAGGTGTTGTGCCACTATTTCTAAAAACTCTGGCGTTCAATGTATGTGGATATTGAGAAATTCAAAATGTCTTACGGAAGAACTTGATGCTAAAGGTCACATACCGTACAGACAGGTATCCACATGGGACTTATCGACTATCTACAATCCTTGATCAGGACCTGATTGTCTGTCTAAGTTCATTAATAGTATCTTTGTTCAAGAATATTAATGTCGGAAGCCACAAAGCATTATTTAGCTCTACTACATACAAGAGATATCATTCATGGGATGTTTCTTTGTTTATAGAATTGCTTGAATTTTTCATTAAAAATATCTATGTGAAATTTGGCAACACAATATATCAGCAGCATGTAGGTATTCCAATGGGTACTAATTGTGCACCCCTGTTGGCTAACCTGTATCTGTTCTCTTATGAATATGACTATATGCAGGCGCTTTCAAAAACCGATACATTCAAAGCCCGTTCCTTCTCATTCACCAAACGCTATATAGACGTTCTTCTCGCTGTGGATAATTGCTACATAAATGACGCAGTGAAGGATATATATCCACCTTCACTGGATTTGAAGAAAACTACAGATAGCCCTACAGGCACATATTTAGATCTATATCTCTATAAAAATGAAGTGGGCATGCTCTCTCGTCGACTTTATGACAAAAGAGATGATTACAATTTCGACATCGTAAACTATCCCTTTCTGGACAGTAATATTCCAGTGGGACCTGCATATGGCGTATACATATCTCGCCTAGTAGCATTTGCTCGATCCTGTGTTAAATGTGACGATTTTAATCAGCGTCACGAAACAAAACATTGCGCCTCTACTCAAAGTTTCTCAAATTTGACGATACACATCGCATGCTGAACAGAACAGTCACAATCAAAGCGTGACTGAGATACATCATTCTCTAGATGACGACTTTACAACGATTATTATGGATTAAGAATACTGATCAGCGATACGGATTTTATATTTTTGGAACATCATGATGTCTTGTCGGCATCATTGAAAACCGTTAACCGCTTCTCTCTTACAGGAAACTAGCCTATGTTCATGTATACTATGATTGTCTTTTTGAATTTGGTGCTAATACTGTTAAATGGAATATGGAATAGGTCTTTGGATTATGGAAGCGGATATTCTTTAATGGACGACGGCTGAATTATGAATGACGGACTAGACGCTTGTAACTGAACACTGTAATAATTTGCTGCTGCAAAGCGATGCCTGCAACGAGAGTGAGGACAATGTTGACTACAATAATGCAGAGTAATCTAATTACAATTCAGTATCGTCAGATACATGATCACTTGAAGTGATCACTTGAAGCAAGTGATAAAACCTATGCCTATTAACTCGGACTTAATGTCATTGTCTTGGCAACGTTTGTTTGGGTGTGTTAAATCTGAAGCGTGCAATGCACACATTCGCGTTGTAAAACGCAATAGCAAATATGAAATATGGAAGTATATAGTATATATCCTTGAATTCTTCGATCTTTCTTGTTCAGGAACAGAAAGTACAAAAGGAAATATAGTTCATTCATGCTGAGTTATGATCTATCGAGTGGGAACTATAATAAAACAGCTTTAGACAAGATGTCTTAATGCTAATGTGTGTCGATTCTGACAAAAGGTTGAAAACGAGATCTGGTGAATGATGTAAAAAAGATGTATGCAGAGTTCGATAGAATGTGAATATTATGTCGTACAAAGCAGCGATAGTATGGTATTAGGTGCTACTGTGCGTCGCATGTAAGGAAATGGCATATTCCAGAAAAAAGTAGTCCACACAGCCGTCAAATATTCCCATGCTTCAATATCCTAATTGGCAAATTTAATCTTCTATCTGCTGAGTCTGTTTGATAAAGGAAGACAGTGTTTACCTTCGAATACCAACAAGTAGCAAATGTCTGTCGGATTTTTTTTTTTTTACAATTTATATGTGAAACCATGTCATTTCTTGACGGAATGTAGTCCCGAATATTTAGTGGTCATGTTTAGGGCACTCACGTCCGTAAATAAACAGTGGAATTACCTTCACAAATATGTGTTTCTTCATGTTCAAGTCTTATTCTTCGTTCTTCAATTAATAAACTAAGTGTTGTTCAATAACATAGCTTTGAATTTATGTTGCTGCACATTTTGACGAACGTCATCAAATTCCGTCAGTGGTACTGACGGTCGAAATGTTGACATTTTAGGGAATTAGCTTCGGCTTATTTCCACGCTATTCAGTTTCGCCGGCAATGATGAAAGGCTGTATTTTTATTTCTGTCAAACAATTGAAGTATCTCTTGACGGAAATAAATATAAGAAACGTGTTTTATTGCGAACGTGAATTCAGTCAAAATCGGCAGCTGACATTCGCAGTGAACAGAGTCCTGATGATTGGGTAAAGATCCCGGATGTAGCCTCGTATTCGGGCCTTTTCAACGCCATATTGTCAAAGGAAGCGTGGTAAGTTCAACTCGAACTGGTGACAGAAATAGTAATTCAAATAGTCACGATGCAAACTTTCTGTCCGTAAATATGACATTCGACGACTAAGCATTCAGTGCAGGAAACTATGCACGGAAATCGTGAGGGGTTATCGATTTTATATCCTTTGGTAATGGAATCTGTAGCGGAATGCTGGACCACGTCTCATGCCCGAGTCGTCGTCCAGTTTACGTCATCAAATGGCATGTGCGTTGAGTATTTTTCCATTCTTACGTTATTCTGGACGGAAGTCAGACATGCATACGTCATAGTTGGACAGATTTTGATCGTCGAATGTTAATTCGGGACGGAAAATTACAGTATTTTCACATTCCATCTCAAAAACGCTGCTGATGTGCATTTTATTCACATGAAGTAAAGTAATAATCAGAATAATACATTTAATCGTGGTTATAGCTCATGGTTTGGTTCCCAGTATTGCTGGAGTTAATTCTGCACTAACCGCACACGAATTCCGTCAACAATGACGTTAGCAGTAATGGCGGAAAGTTGACAAATAAAGCACAATGTGACTGTTTCATCCATGATATCCACACAGTATAACATAGTTTAATCAACTTGAGCCAGCTGCAATTGATTAATCAACACACAAAACAGCAAGAGGTGATAGTATTTTTTGGTCATTGCTAATGTCATTTACTATCCGTCAAAAATGATGTTAGCAAACAGGCAACAAACTTAGCCCGTTATACATTCATGGCCTTGCAGTCGAATAGTGCTTCTGCACATGGTATTTACTGGTCGAAATCTTCAAAATAGTTTACATTAAGAAACCTATCAATGTTTATTTACACATGTACAGATCACAAAACCTTGAAAACCTTGGTTTGGGTTTCACAGCATGTTCCGAACGCATTATTTCATATTTTGAGTTCACAGTTTTGGATAATTTCACTTTGGTCGGTCCTTGAGCAATCAAAATTATAAATTAAATTTATTTTTGCAGCTGCTGACTAATCTATCTAGATTAAATGCTCTTAATGTCCTCAGCCTGTTGTCCAACTAGAATAACAAGGGTGTATATTACAATCCATTTAAAACTAATATTTTAGTGGTCCATGCTCCCAAAATTATTTCATTGCACTCTGGCACACCCAGGAAGTTAAGCGAAACCAAAATTATGTGTATAACGAACAGTTTTATTTTTTTTATTTTTGGGAGTCAATGGACTACTTTTTTTTGGAATATGCCAAATGTTAAAAAGGAGGTCTGGTGATGTTCAAATAATCGATGTACAGTCGGCTAGAATGTGAATATTGTGTTGTACAAAGAAGCGATAATGTGGTATTAGGTGACGTCATAGGCGACGTCATGGTTTCAAATGCATGTTGAACGATTGACTCCTAGTGAAAGATCTGGCATCTAGCCAGAGGTTGATATATATCACATTCTCGTTTTCATTCTTATTCTCTATTGCTCAAATTGGCAGTTTTCATTCTATAATCGTCTGATAAACGTTACGTTTTTTGGCGTTATGGAAACGGCATTGGCCCAGACACAGAAATGAACATATGTACTAATAGCTTAAAGAAGCAGCTTTCAGGTGATATGAATATTGTCCATATTATCTTCGGTTCTGTAACAAATAAACAAGAAAATGTTGCCCCACCCTCAAGTTCATATTTAGCTTTTTCTTATTCAGGATAAGTAATTTAAGAATGTTAGCATTACCTTATGCCCACACGCATCACTCTACTGCCACCTCTGGATTAACCCTTATACCCTACAATTTGATGCCACAGTGTCAAAATTTGGTCAGCTGAAAGTGTAAACGGGACCAAAATTTCGCTGCATGGGCTCCCGGGCTATCAACTCCCATTGCTCCATGGAAATTGGGTGTAAAACTGTGCACACCACAGGTCATGGAAAGAATTAAAGACATCATGCAGCCCCTCAGACAGCTTGTTGTAAATGGCGACTATAACTAAGGCACCCATGGGGTTTCCAGATTGAGCCCTGCATGTGAAAAGAAGTAAGACCATGACTGAAATGTTGTTGAAAGCAACGTTAAATCATTTTCACTCACTCACTTAGTCACTTCTACATTTCCATGCATAAACTGAGCTGTTGAATTATCATTGAATCTTGTTTTCACCTGATCAAGAACAAATGTAAGATAATGAGATTTTGTGGATGTACTACCTCCTCCTGCCTGGTTTCATGATGCTGAGAAGAACACCATGCAGGTCTGCTGGCCACCATTTCTTGAATGATCGATACATCTGAAAATGGCGTATTCACTAGAGCAAGTATAATCTGCATACCACATTGAGTACATATTAATTTTAACATAAACAGAACTATATATGTACTTAATATATTGCAATATGGACATCAAATTTCCAACATTGTCATGGATGGACAGATGGTCAATGCATAAATGTAGATGCCAATACTTGTACATTGTAAAGCTACTTGATTACAGATGACAAACGGCTAGACACTGGAGTTCCCCGTTGCTGGAAAGATTCTGTCCAGAGTGGTATGGTACATGTACATATACCATATTGGTGATTGCATCTTCACCG
>JAVTVY010002003.1:0-32894 GCA_036873755.1 Hanleya hanleyi
CAAGCACCGGACTATGACCAAGTTATATTACTTCCACATTGAAGACAATAGTGGAACTCCATTGTCCATGAATTTACAGATAATATTTCCAAATCACTCACTGGTTTTCAGCTACGTGTACCATCAATATCTGAATATCAACCATATATGGAACTATCTTGTCCGATAGTTCGATATACATTTAGGGTAGGAACAGTGCCTGAGACAGGGTTCTTACTCTTTCAGTTATGAAATTCCATGATTTTCCATGACTTTTTTGGACAAGTTCCATGACTTTTCCATGACCTTTTACTGTATTTTTTTTTACCGAAAACGAGATTTTCCCGGACCCGCGAATTTCATTTCGTCGAATGTCGCGTGTTGTCTGTGAAATTGCCAGAATCTTCCATCAGTGCATCAGTTTTCATTTCACTATTTAGAAACAATATTGATAAAACGGATTTATTGCTTTCTTGATTCTCTTTATTATATTATTCCATGTGAATTTCTACTTTTTCTGAGTAATTCCACTTAAGAGTAGCTTCCCTTTAAAGTTTTACAAATTTTACTAACACAAATTACCTCCCCTGGCTGTTGACAAGGCTTCGTTGACATCGTGCATATATTATTATTGAAAGAAATTTCACTTCAAATGTCGAAGTGCCACTTGCACTAGAGGAAGAGGTTGGCGTTGCTACACGGTCATAGTGGTTCTCTTGAATACTGACAACGTCATCGATACGTTCTGCATTGCAACCACATGCTTCTTGCTGCCCATGTGGCTTTGCCTCACCCATATTAGAAATATCAAAGCTTTTCCGGCAAACCTTGCAGCCGGCCTCGCCAGGGGTCTTCCCACGTTCGAGCCACTGCCGATAATTATCGTTACACAGCCACGATGGTCGAAAGGAGCACTTTCCTGGCATTGTTTCACACAGTCGCGTTTTCCGTTTTCCGTCCTTCCCGCTTCAGGATCTGCGCGCCATTTTCCTCACAAATGCATCTTGGGAGTTTAGGGGAATTCCGAGACCAGTTATCTCCCATGATGGAAGATTCTGGCAATTTCACAGACAACACGCGACATTCGACGAAATGAAGTTCGCGGATCGGGGAAAAACACGTTTTCGGTAAAAAAAAATACAGAGAAATATTGACATTGACCTGGCAGACATTTTCAAGTTTCATTTTATTTTTCCATGACCTCTAACAAAATTCAATGACTTGATACGAAATTCCAAGACTTTTCAAGGCCTGGAAAACATTTGTCAATTCCATGACTTTTCCAGGATTTTTAATGACCGTACGAGGCCTGCTGAGAGGGCAAATTGGTGAATTTGTTCCCTTTTACCTATAATAGAATAAGACAATGTCATGGAATATCATTTGCCAAGATAAAAATAGAGATGGTTGTGGGCAAAGATCATTTTTTATACAGTGTATGTACCTTGAGCGATTCTACAGCGGGGTGTACCGTCCAGCGTTTAGCAGGGTCAGCATGGTGGGCATACAACTCTTGTTCAATGGGGACCACATGTTCCTTAATGAATGCCTTCACGCGACTATGGATGTCTTGAACTCGAGGTGAAAGACTTGACACAGAGATTGGCAAAGGCTCTACAAAACCATACAAGCATTCAATTGAATCAATGAACATTTGAAAAGAAACAAAGAATGCAGTAAATTTTTAGTCTGGTCTTGGAGTTTTAGTGATTAGTGTTTAACACTGATTTCCACAATTGTTGTGACACAAGGGTCCCAATTCTGCCTTTTTATAGGGCTGCTTCACTGGTTGAGTATCAAGCCTTAGTCATACCATACTAACATGATATACCTGACACCGGGCCAAAGAGGCCTTGATCTATCCTCTTAATGTTGAGCGCCAAGCAAGGAGCAACAGGTTCCATTTTTTAAGTGTTTTATATGACTCGGCACAAGGTTTAATACCAGGATCTCCTGCTTGCGGGGCAGATGTTCTAATCACCAGACCACTGGAGTGAAATCTTGAAAGTGGAGAGCAACGGTTTTCAGATTCTCATTTTCATACTTACTATTGGTTGAAAATTGATAAAAATTTTGGGTAATCTACTTCTCTTCGTTTAATTTGAAATTAGCTGGGCTTGAGATAACAACTTTGGAGCAATTTTCTAAGCTGATATAGTCGATAAAATACTTCAAATAAAACCAAATGAAGTAGATAAGTGTAAAGTTTCGTCATTAACTAGCCCATGGAGAGTATGAAAAGGAAAATGAAAAAACTTCGCATTTCACCTATAATAAGCACTGTTATCATTCAGGGTATCGGCATATGTGCAGTTCAAAGCATTAAAATATTTTGGGTAAGGAGTTGATCTGCACAGCATTTGGAGGGTACAATCTTATCTAGCATGTTTGATCAGGAGATCCTCACCTTAACAAAATTTGAGCAATTGCGGTTCAGATAAAGGTCCAAAAATCGATATTACATGCACAACCTAAGATCAGTGCACATGTACTATATAATGTACTTAATGGTATGACTGACCCATTTTTGTGACAGATGAATATTTTCTTGTCTGCTCCGTTTGGACCCCCCACTTGGCTCCTGTGGAAAACTGTCGCCTCCCGTCAGGTGATTTGTCTGAAGATGCGGCGGTGGCAAAGGTGGTGGGTTTCAACTGGCTCTTTGATGCGATACCCCAACCAAGTGTAGCCGCCCTCTGTGCAAAACCTCCGACCCTCTCAGCATTCGGGGAGCTAGCCTGACCTGTATGATAAAACACGTGGTTGAATTAAGCTGAGATTGTGCAAGTCAGAGGATCATAATTAGGTCAACTGTTGAACATATATAGCTGTACCTAGTGGGTCAACACAACTTGGCTGTTACAGGTGATCAGTGAAGTGGTCAATGGCAATAACTGGAATGCTATGGTCTATTTCATTTTATGTTACCTGCACACTACATTCAGCTCCAGGTCAGACTTGAAGACCTAGCAAAGCCTACTCTCTCTAATAATTCGATGCCCTTATCAAAATTCAATCACCCCCAATTTTGGGGAAAAAATTCAAATGGCTAGTGTCAGTGAAATATTATGGTATATATGCATGATTTTGAATGATTTTGTTTACCTCCTGTTCTAATAAATTTGATCACCCCCCAATCTAATATACATGTAGTAGAAAACTTCACTTCCTGTCACTGAGTTATTAGAGGAGTTACCATACTCAGACAAATTAGTCATTCCAGAAAAAGAAATAAGGCTATAATGACAATTGATTCCCGTCAGCCCGTTTTTCAAAAGTGATGTGGGTGGGGTCTTACTTTTCATTATTCATTGATCATTATTTAAAATACATTTGGGCCGACATGATTCTGCGGCCATGTTTCAGAAAGTTTTAAACATGAGATTGATCTAATCAAAACCACATGTACTGAACACGGATCTTCAGATATAACTTGTACATTCAACTACAGATCACAAAACCGGAGACTATTACATCCGAAAGGGGCATAACTCCATAAAATATGGTCCAGACCAATAATTTTTTTGGTGGGTATCTAGACTACAACTGGATAAAAAAGTTTCCTAATAATTTGGTAGCTGTATCAAACACAGTTAATGATATGTAACTGGTTTCATTTAAGCATATATCACAAAATCAGAAATACCTGCACCCGAAAAGGGGCAGAACTCTGTAAAATAAGGGCCGAGACAAATAATTTTTTGTTGGCTTCTAGAATACAACAATATAAATAAGTTTTCAAAATATAATAGCTATATTGAACACAGTTCTGCAGATATAGTTGGTTACATTCAAGCATATAGGACAGAAATAGAAATTAATATATCTGTAAAGGGGCATAACTCTGTAAAATATGGGCCGAGGGGAACCAATTTCGATAGGCGTCTGATTTAGCACTAGATAAATGTGTTCAAAATTTTGTGGTTGTGTCTCAAGCGGTTTTGCCAAAAATGCGGTAACGGACGGACGGAGGGACGTATGGTACGGACGTACAGACGAACGGACGGACGGACGTACATGGCAATGACAATACGAGTAAAAACGAGTTACCACCCCTTGAAAAGCAATTCCAAGTCATCTCACCGATGACAAGACACTCTCCAAGTAGGAAGTCGATCGGTTCAATCGATCTCGGGTTAATGTCTGGGCAAGATTGATCGGCTGAAATTCAAGATGGCCATCTTGAAGTACACAGGTACATGTAACTGAAAAGCATGCCAACTGTCCTCTCACCGAAGTCAAGACACTCTCCGAATTTGAAGTCGATCGGTTCAATAGTTCCCGAGTTTTTGGTCAGACAAGTAATGTGTAACGATCTGACAGTGCAAGATGGCTGTTGCAGCCATCTTGGATTATACAGGAACCTGAAAAGCAATCCCAAGTGTTCTCTCACTGATGTCAAGTCACTCTTCAAGTTGAAGTCGATCAGTTCAAAAATTACCGAGTTATTAGTCGGAAAAGAAAAGTGTAAACTCCACCTGCTGAAATCCAAGATGGCTGATGGCGGCCATCTTGGATTACACAGGTAACTGAAAAGCAATCCCAACCATCCTCTCACCTATGTTAGTATGTTCTCTAAGATTGAAGTCAATTGGTCCAATAGTTCTCGAGTTATTAGTCGGACAAGAATTTGTCAAGATCCAACTGCTGACAATCCAAGATAGTTGATGGCCATCTTGGATTACACATACTGAAAAGCAATCCCAACCGTCCTCTCACCGATGTCAAAACACTTTCCAAGTTTGAGGTTGATCGGTTGAATAGTTCTCGAGTTATCGGTCGGACAAGAGAAGTGTAAAAATCCACCAGCTGAAATCCAATATGGCTGATGGAGGTCGTCTTGGATTACGCAGGTAACTGAAAGGAATCCCAACCGTCCTCTCACCTATGTCAAGACACTAAGTATGAAGTCAATCGGTCCAATAGTTCCCAAGTTATGGGTCAGATAAGAATGTGTCAAGATCCAACTGCTGACAATCCAAGATGGTTGATGACAGTCAACTTGGATTACACAGGTAACTGAAAAGCAATCCCAACCGTCCTCTCACTGATGTCAACCCACTTTCCAAGTTTGAGGTTGATTGGTTAAATAATTCTTGAGTTATGGGTTGGACAAGAAAAGTGTAAAAATCCACCTGCTGAAATCCAAGATGACTGATGGCAGCCATCTTGGATTATGCAGGTCACTAAAAAGCAATCCCAACCATCCTCTCACTGATGTCAAGACACTCTCCAAGTTTGAACTCGATCGGTTCAATAGTTCTCGAGTTGTTGGTCTGACAAGAAATGTGTAAAGATAAAACTGCTGAAATCCAAGAAGGCTGATGCTGACCATCTTGGATTATGCCGGTAACTGAAAAGCAATCCCAACCGTCCTCTCACTAATGTCAAGACACTCTGCAAGTTTGAAGTCAATCAGTCCAATGGTTCTCGTGTTATTGATCGGTCAAGAAATGTGTAACGGAATGACGGAATAACGGAATTACTGACGCCCAGTGTTTCTAAGTCCCACCCACTTATGTGGCGGGGGACGATAATGAAAACATGAATTGCAGGCAAGCACCTAAAAGGTGCGTGGACCCCTCAGCCTGTTCTTTTTTAGTCAAGTAGGATCAGGGCTGCATCTAGAACCAGTTAAGTTTTGGAAAAAATATGGGCACCCAAAACTCAAATAAAACAAAAAACGAAATTGTAGTTGTTCAATTTGAAAGGATTTCTGAAGGAAATACTCCTAGAAAAAGCTTCTGGAAGCCTCAATATTGATCCGATTGCATAGCTGGGTATTGAATTTCATGTTAATAAACCTCTGTTTTGTGATTGATCACAGGCTCTTTGCGCCGAAATTCACTTAAAAAAAATTGGACCCTCAATAATGAATTACGAAAAGGAACTGGGAGTTTGGGATCGGAACCTGCAAAAAATCCCAAGGGGGGGGGGCATAAGCTCCAGGTATGCAAACTGATTCAAAATTGCGCACAGTCAGGCTAAAAATGGGCTCTCCTAATCACTCTTTTTACATAATTTCCAAGGTACAGTAACATGTTTGGTGACAAAAATTGAAGCATTATGTTGTACCAGTTAAATGTGTGGACACAAATATGGTTCATGCAAAAGTTTTAGAATAAATCATATGATGTAGAATAGAATGATTTAATAGCAAAATTTAAGAAAAATGTTGTCCTTCATTCAATGAGAATCATGAATGGACCAGGCTTTCTTGTATCAGGGAACCTTCAAAATTCACAACGAAACATGCAACCAAGGGTTCCCGATGGGCATAGATAACAGTGCAAAATCTAAGCCATCAATAAATTAAAAATTAAAAAAAATTAAAAATCATGAAATTATCATAGCCATCTGAAAATCTAATCATTTCATCTGTCAACATTCAGGAAGCTCTCACCAAAGTTTGGTCAGGCCCGACTTGATAGATCTGCAGACATTCAGCGGACAAGAACATGTTGATGGGCATAGATAACAGTGCAGAAGCTAAGCCATCAATAAATAATAATTTTTTTTTTTAAATCATGACATCATCATAGCCATCTGAAAATCTAATCATTTCATCTGTCAACATTCAGGAAGCTCTCACCAAAGTTTGGTCAGGCCCGACTTCATAGATCTGCAGATATTCAGCGGACAAGAACATGTTGATGGGCATAGATAACAGTGCAAAAGCTACGCCATCAATAAATAATAAAAAAAATAATTAAAAATAATGACCTCATCATAGCCATCTGAAAATCTAATCATTTCATCTGTCAACATTCAGGAAGCTCTCACCAAAGTTTGGTCAGGCCCGACTTCATAGATCTGCAGATATTTAGCGGACAAGAAAATGTTGACGGACGGACGGACGGACGGACGGACGCTAGGACGGACGGACGTACGTACATGGCAACGACAAGACCCCACAGCCCTATGGGCTGAGGGGTAACAAGTGTTCTGAGAACCCCAATATCTCGTCTTGCGGAGTCATCCGCCGAAGCTGCAGCAGTATTGAAAGCATACATGTAGAGCAAACAATAACCTCCGGGATAGATGATGTGGTACCGACAATAATGTCTGGAATAGATTATCTGGTACAGAGAATAACATCAGTCCCATGGGATTACTGCCAGATAGGTCAGTCCTATGTAGGATGGATAGGTCAGTGCCGTGGGATTACTGGTACATAGACCAGTCCCATGCGAGATTACTGCAGGATAGGCCAGTCCTGTGTAGGATTACTGCTGGATGGGCCAGTTCCATGTGTTATTACTGCTGCATAGACCAGTCCCATGTGGGATTACTGCTGCATAGGCAGTCCAGTGTGGGATTACTGCTGCATAGGCAGTCCAGTGTGGGATTACTGCTGCATACAGCAATCCCGTGTGGGATTACTGCTGGGGAGGCCAGTCCCGTATGGAATTGCTGCTGGATAGGCTAACCCTGTGTGGGATTACAGCGGGATAGGTCAGTCCCATGTGGGATTATTGCCAGATAGGTCCATCCCATGTAAGATGGATAGATCAGTGCCGTGGGATTACTGCTGCATAGGGCAGTTCAGTGTGAGATTACTGCTGGATAGGTCAGTCCCATGTGAGATTACTGCAGGATAGGTCAGTCCTGTGTAGGATTACTGCTGGATAGTCCAGTCCCAAATGGGATTACTGCTGGATAGGCCAGTCCCATCTGGGATTACTGCTGGATAGGCAAGTCTCATATGGGATTACTGCTGAATAGGTCAGTCCCGTGTGGGATTACTGCTGCATAGGCGCAGTCCAGTATGGGATTACTGCTGGATAGGCCATAACACCCTGTGTGAGATTACAGCGGGATAGGTCAGTCCCAAATAGGATTATGGCAGGAAAGGTCAGTGCCGTGTGAGATTACTGCTGCATATTGCAATCCAGTGCGAGATTACTTCTGGATAGGCCAGTCCTGTTTGAGATTACTGCTGGGTAGGCCAGTTCCATGTGGGATTACTGCTGGATAGGCCAGTCCCACATGGGATTACTGCTGGATAGGCCAGTCCGGTCTCGGATTACTGCTGGATAGTTGAGTCCATATGGGATTACTGCTGGAAAGGTCAGTGCCATTTGGGATTACTGCTGGATAGGTCAGTCCTGTGTGGGATTACAGCTGGATAGGTCGGACCTAGGAAAGCATGAAACATGCCCACCAAGTTTTACAATCATCCCACAAAAGGTTCAACAAACTTTCCATGTACAGATCTACATGTAAATTTTTGCCCAACAAACACCTTATCAATGTTAAGGTACTTGTACAAAGTCTAAACTGCGATAATTAGGACAAAAATTCATATTTAATGTCATATTTGTTAAATATCACATGCACATCCTCAAATCACATTGAACTAGGGTAGCAAGTGTCAAACTCATCCAATGAAAGCTGACAGCTTTAGCATTTACTGAGGGGTGGTTCGCCTTCACTCCAAAAGGGCACATCAGAGGGTTCGCTGTATGGGAAAAGGAGCAAATAGGGGGGTTCGCTTCAGTGTTTGAAAAGGGCGTTCATATAAAAAAAATCGACCATAGAGGTCCATGTCCCCCGCTAGCAGCACCAGTTATGGTGGATTACATCCACCATAACTGGCGCTGCTGCTGCGGGGGGCTCTATTTGTCTGCTCAGAGTCTGAACTGACCAAATATGGCTCTATTGGCCTGCTATGATTCTAAACTGACCAGATATTGCTCTCTTGGGCAACTCTGTTCTGAACTGACCAGATATGAGTCACTTGGCCTGCTCTGATTCTGAAATGACCAGATATTGCTCTCTTGGTCAACTCTGATTCTGAACCGACCTGATATGGCAGTTTTGATTTGCTCTTGATTCTGTGCTGACCAGATATAGTTCTCTCTGTCTGCTCAGATACTGAACTGTCCCGATTTTGCTATCTTGGTTTGCTCTGATTCTGAGCTGACCAGACAAAACTCTCTTGGCCTGCTAAGATTCTAAACTGACCAGATATAAATAAGGCTCTGATTTATACTGCTCTGATTCTGAACTTACCAACTATGGCTCTCTTGGTCTGCTATGATTTTACATGTGGCTGTCGCCATCGGGACCCCTCGGGCCAGGCCCAGAGCAATTGTGGAAATAATGTTTCTGACCCCAACAACTCACATATTTGGGGTGGGCATAATTTTACCTGTATGATATAGATCATAGACAGACAAAACAATATAGCAATAGAGCAGTGATTACCTATAGTAGATGTAGTCGAACGATTACTGTCTATCCACAGCAATCCACACAGGTTTGTGTGAACTCCTGAAAAACACATCCCATGGCACCGACTTTCAATAGGCTTCTGGTACTGGCTGTATTAAACAACTGTGTGAAGTTTCATTGTTGTGAGTGAAGGACTTTTTGAGATAATGTGTTTACAAGGATATGGACCAACAGGCATGTATAAAGGGGCAGAACTCCTGAAAAACACATCCGATTACACCGACTTTCAATAGGCTTCTGGTACTGGCTGTATTAAACAACTGTATGAAGTTTCATTGTTGTGAGTGAAGGACTTTTTGAGATAAATGTGTTTACAAGGATAAAAACAGACAGACATGTATAAAGGGGCATAACTCCTGAAAAACACATCCAATGGCACCGACTTTCAATAGGCTTCTGGTACTGGCTGTATTAAACAACTGTATGAAGTTTCATTGTTGTGAGTGAAGGACATTTTGAGATAATGTGTTTACAAGGATATGGACCAACATACATGTATAAAGGGGCATAACTCCTGAAAAACACATCCGATTACACCGACTTTCAATAGGCTTCTGGTACTGGCTACATTAATCAACTGTATGAAGTTTCATTGTTGTGAGTGAAGGACTTTTTGAGATAATGTGTTTACAAGGATAAAAACAGCCAGACATGTTTGAAGGGGCATAACTCCTGAAAAACACATCCAATGGCACCGACTTTCAATAGGCTTCTGGTACTGGCTGTATTAAACAACTGTATGAAGTTTCATTGTTGTGAGTGAAGGACTTTTTGAGATAACGTGTTTACAAGGATATGGACCAACAGACATGTATAAAGGGGCATAACTCCTGAAAAACACATCCAATGGCACCGACTTTCAATAGGCTTCTGGTACTGGCTGTATTAAACAACTGTATGAAGTTTCATTGTTGTAAGTGAAGGACTTTTTGAGATAATGTGTTTACAATGATATGATGGACAGACGGACGGACAGACGACGGAGGCAACGACAATACCGCTCGGGCAGAATCTGCCCGAGGGGTAAAAATGACCAGATATGGCTCTCTTGGTCATGTTGGTCTGCTCGGATACTGAACTGACCAAATACGGCTCTATTGGTCTGCTCTGATTCTGAGCTGACCAAATACGGCTCTATTGGTCTGCTCTGATTCTGAGCTCACCAGATATGGCTCTATTGCTCTGCTCTCATTCTGAACTGACCAGATATGGCTCTATTGGTGTGCTCTGATTCTGAACTGACCAGATATGGCTCTATTGGTGTGCTCTGATTCTGAACTGACCACATATGGCTCTCTTGGCCTGCTCTGATGCTGAACTGACCCGATATTATTCTATTTGCCCGCTCTGATTCTAATATGACCAGATAAGGCTCTCTTGGTCTGATCTGATCCTGAACTGACCAGATATTGCTCTATTGGTCTGCTCTGATTCTGATCTGACAACATATTGCTCTCTTGGTCTGCAATGATGGTTTTGAAAAGACCAGATATGGTTCTTTTCACCTATCTATTCTGGACTGATTTGTTCTCTTGGTCATCTTTGACCCCAAATTGATCCGACATTGCTCTTGAGCACATTTGATTCTGAGCTGACCCGATACTGCTCTCTTAATTGGCCTGCTCCCTTTCTCAACAGACCAGATGCTACTTTGATTCTGAACCGACCTGATATTGCTCTTTTGTAGACTCCCTGCAGAATGGCGGCCGTGCGAAAGAAGATGAAGGCCATGTAGAAGTCCCAGTTGTCTATCGGCGGAATGTTCATTCTTTGGCAGTACTGCGATAAAAATTCATCTAAAGTCGGAAGCCCCGGGTGCAAGTGTCTGTCTTTGAACGCTGTTAATAAATTATCACAGATTAAAAGAGCTGCTAGAAATCACATGCACAACTATCGAGAATGAACAAACACCCAACGTAAATACAGGGGTTTTTCTTGACAGTTTTTCATCGGGGTAACCCCGATGAAAAACAAATAAGAATTGAGTTTTGACGTTTTTTTGGAAATTGAGTTTTCCATGAAAAAATTGAGTATTTTATTTTTCGGACATTCGCGCGCCGTAGGCGCGCGAAAAAATTGAGTTTCCTTCAATAAAATTGAGTTTCTGTAACGAAATGCAAAGATAATACAGCTCGCGAGAAGAAAGAAAAGACTCCACTCACGTGGTGGAAGACCGATGTGTGCGTTGTTGTTGTTATACGCACAGCCTACGTTTTGTTCCACTTTGCATGCGGGCGTATGACGTTTCATTGGAAAGGGAATTCCTTGTAGTTTCTGATTGAATGCGTGATTACGACCGATGGCCAATCAAACAGACGATAACATCGAAAAACTGCAAGGGGTGTTTTCCCGTTTCTCTAGTAACGGTAACAGCCGATCCTGTATCGGTTACCTTGATTGGACAAGCGGGGTAACGTGACCTACATCGAAGCGTTCAACTGGGTCAAGCTGATCTGAGGGAAACGCCATTTTTATCTCATCGCAACGAAATTACGTGGCGCAGAAGCTCGAAAGAAATTTGAAAATAAAGTTTGTTTAGCGGATTTAATCGAAACCCGCAATTTGGAAATATAAACTGAGCTTCTGTACTTCAACTATACCAAAGAATCATATATTTTGAAGGGGTTTTCTGTGAGTATTTTATATTTTCTGGGCGGCTTCTCGACAACGTTTTATGGAAATCTCCGTTGGTGTTTTTTTTTATTTTTCATTTTTATTTCTTCCTCCCGACTTCGTTATTCTGAGACAGAATATCAAGTTTACATTCAAGAAATCAAATCAGGCTTAGCTAACAATATATGTATGGTTTTTATCGAGTTTCATGCTTGGTAAATTTGAAAAAATGCGATTTCAGAATGGTACATCGCTGTGCTCGCATTGGCAGAAGCAAAGGCTCGTCGCATTTTTCGTATAGAAAGACGAGAGCCGTTTGAACGACTCGCCGCAGCGTAACAGTTAAAATGCTGAAAAACTGAACTTAGAAAAATAAAGAACTGAATAAAGATCTATGCATGGAGACATTCATACAGTTTGACTCCTCGTCGATGATCAATAATAAACTCCAGTAAATGGGGAGAGTCAGACGCAGGCATTTGCACGTCGCTGAAAGTGAAAGTAGGCGGGATGATGTAGAGCTGCCAGATGTCAAGAAATGTAAAGTGTCTCCATGAATAGATTTTGTAATAGATTATGTAATCGAAAATGCGAGACAAGAACTTTGATTTTCACAACACGTCGGTTCGGTATTGCTGCGCAACAACAACAACACAATGTTGTAGAGGGGGTGAAAAAACGTGATGGAGGGCGCATTTTATTTTCATTTTTCTGAAAGCCAACCAAAATGTTGGCCATACAACTGACATTTGAGATGCATACTGCAAACCTGTGTATGCATCAGCTGTTTTCAAGCACAGAAGAATTTTTCATCATTTAGATTTACACTGGAAGAAATATACCTCTGAAACGCCCGTACACACTCTCTTTTTTTTGGGGGTATTGCATGTATTTTTTTTGCATGCTATTCCTATTTCTAAGATGAAAAGGCGCTAAAAATTGAGTTTTCGCACTTCATTCGATGAAAATTGGGAAAAATTGAGTTTTCATACTTCATTCGATGAAAATCGGGAAAAATTGAGTTTTAGGCATTATTTAGCGCGCCAAAGGCGCGCGAAAAAAATTGAGTTTTATTAAATTCAGAAATTGAGTAGATGAAAAACTTTTGTCAAGAATAACCCTACTGAAATATGTTACGAGATTTCTAGTCCAGAGGCTTGTTCCCTTCACAAAGGTCAGGATGCACCATGTTGGCTGGTCAGAACAATCCATCCCATTTAGATGGCACGGTGAAACCTGTGTAAATCGACCATGCTTGGGACCAGATTATAGTGTCAGTTTTGACAGGGTTCTGGTTTATCAAGATTCAAAATACCTGAAATTTAAGTATTGGGACCCAAGATAATGTCGGTATTTAGACGTCGGTTGGTTCAACCAGGTGCAGGCATTCACGGGTTTCACTGTACATGTACTGCCACTCTAAAGGGCATACAATACAGGTGGTATAATCAGAGTAAACTGAAACAAAAAATAGATAAAATTCCTACAAAGTAGGCTACCATCTGCAAATTGTCCGGTAGTCAGTCAGTGAGTGATTGAGTCCATCCAAATTCTTTCATTCACAAAATAAGGAGAACCATTCACATTAGAACCTTGATTTTTTGCATGAAGGAGCATTAGGGGACTGCTACCAGCAAGTTCTGAGCTGACCTAATTTTGATGAAATTTCTGGTGATTTTTTTATGATAATCACTGGTTAGTCTGACTTGGGCCGTGCCCATCTCAATATGTAGGCAGGATTTCAACTTGGGGCGGAAGGAGTTCAGTACGTGTCGGAGTCCTGATGCCTACCCTATTTCGTAGGTCCTGTGACGTTAGTCACACTGTCATGTATGATACAGACACTGAAAACTAAAACCATGGCCTCAAGTGATGTCATTTTTCTTATATTTCGACAAGAAGTAGAGCAAACCTTCAACATTGAAAATGAAGGATAAAATTCAGGGGTCACCATGCATGCTTTAGTGAGTGAGTGAATATGATTTAACGTCGCTTTCAACTATATTTCAGTCATATCACGATGTTGGGTCCTATTCCTTTTAACACCTGGGAACCCCACGGGTGCCTCAGTTAGTCGCCTCTTATGACAAGCTGTCTGAGAAGCTGAGGCCTATTCTTACCATGACCTGCAGTGTGTACGACGACATCCCAGGTCAATCTCCGGAAGCCCCAAGGGGCCACCACCATGCTTTAATTTATATGGTGTACTATCATGGTTAACTCTAATATATGAGATTGGATAGGAATTCTATGAAAAATGCCTCTATTTTTATAGAAAAGGTTAATATTTCCTATTAGACATTAAAATATAATGTCACTTTTCTCCAAAATGCCCCGATAGTTTTCTGGAACAATGTTGAATCGGAAAATCTAATGAAAATGTGGGGTCGCCAGGTTTCTTTTCAAGACCGTAGGATGGCAACATGGAAAATCATTGTCATCAGGCCAAATCACTCTAATTTCGCTAAGTCAGTTTCCTGTGTTTACTTTCTTAAGGTCGTATTGCCTCAAAATTTGGAAAACACATTATCCAAGTCAAAAATCTTAACAACTTTATATTTTCCTTTTCCATTAAATTTCCCAAAAATATCGCTATTTTGGGTGAGATGAGCAGAAACATGCACAGTAGACGTAAAATTGGATTTGTCTGGTACCTCCTTAATCGACATTCATTTCATGAGTTTCCGGGGAAAATTTAGGGAAAAATCTGGGATGCAAGGGTATAAAGCAGGTACATGTACAGTATGTAATACATGCATTTATTATACCTCTTGAATATTCATGAGGGGATTCTGTTACTTCATTGTTCAAACTTTAACCAACGACGAGTCAATAATTTTCAACCAGCTGACCCAGCTGATGCGGGTGACGTATTTGTCAGGCAAAGCACGAGGTCAGGAGTCAATATTGAGATCACATGATCAGTGTTTACATGTGCCGTCTGAGTGGTAGCAAACTTATCCGACGGTCGCCCCTTCGTGGTAGAAGGGATAAAACTCCCAATTAAACTGTGATTCGAGATCAGAATTAGAACAGCGATGGGTGGGGAGATTGACGGATGCCCCCAAATATTTAAAAAATCAGTATAATAAAACACTTAGTAACTTTTGACGGAGTCAATACCATGAAACCTGCACCCTTGGCCAGACTGCGGCCTGGGTCAGGTCGGCTCGACAAAGTCTGGCCTCAGGGTCCAGGTTTCATGGTATTGACTCCCTCACAAGTTAATAAGTGTATAATCACTTATGAATGTAATGATACACTTTGAAGACATGAAGGCAGTTAATCATATTAATGGACTGTATTAAATGAATTAACAGAGGTCATTACACTCTGTGACTTCACCACTGGTCAAACTATCATTATTTAGAGAACAGCAAAGATTTTGATATAATCACTTGTAGAGGTTATAATCTGATAACTTCTGTAAGTTGGTCCTTTTACTGGTTCATAAGATCAAGGTGAAACTTACATATTCCCAAGGGATTATCATCTGGCATGTAGTACGCTACGCAACAGGTGGCAAGGTCAGTTATTGGATCTCCTATTGTAGAGAGCTCCCAGTCAATCGTGGCCAGCACGTCTGGTGAAGTGGCACAAAAGATCAGGTTATCCAGCCTGCAGATAAAAGGATCCAAATTTCATTATTAGTCACAATGGCGAACTCCTGCTTCTGGATCAGTCCTTGACATCCCATACAATGTCATGATCCTTGACCAAATCTAATATAAGTTTGAAGTTAATCAGCAAAATCTGATTAAAAACATATCAAATCTCCCTATCTTGAGTCCTGCAGAGGTCCCGGAAATTCCCCAACTCTTGTAAATAGTAAGCTGGAGAGCAGGCCTCGAAAATTGGTTCATTGACGTAACCGAAAAATCGGTTACGGTAAATTTGGCTTGCGTAACCTATTGTTCGGTTACGATGTTAATTTTTACGTAAGCAATTGGTTTCGCAAAACGGTTACGTAATTATCCATTACAACAGTGTACCGTCAACGAGTGAAAAAAAAGACTGTCCACAGCACATGGGCAGCGACTGAACAGACAAATGAGTTAACATACGGGAATGGGATTGCACACGTAAATCGCTTCCACCATTCATGGTTGGCTATTGTGATTCTGGCTGTATAATTCATTCGCCATTTCCTTGTTATTCCATTGAAATTCTGATTGAAAAGAGAAGTTGAACACGCCGCCTGCAAATTTAGAAATGGCGGAAGTGACAACGAGTGTTAACCGCAAGCTCCGCGCTCCGAGATAATTCCTCCACGAGGAGCTCCGCATGCCACCTCTGCTGCTAGCTCTGTGAAGAGCGCCTCACGGAGCAACAACCTTGGAGCGAGGAGGCTTGCGGGTAACCCTTCCAACTCGTACAAGTTTGATAAAGCTGTTTCCTGGCCGCTATTGGTTTATCACATAATAGTATGCTGGCCCTGAACCCAGGATAGACAAAACAGTCTGTGCAAGCTGACAGACAGACACCTGCCACATGGTTGTCTACAAATTCAATACAGACAGGGCCGAGTTTGCGACTTAGTTTCGCTTTTAAAACCTGCTGAAAGACACACGTCATGTGGTTAAAGTTTGCACAATAGACAGACAGAGAAGAGGTTGGGACTTTTGGTACCAGAACATATGTCCAAGAAGCGCATTCACGTAACCGATTTTTCGTTCTGGCCATTTCTGATTTGCGTAACCGACACGCGAACGATCGTTTCGTTCGCGCCAAATTTCGAGGCCTGGAGAGGGTCGATGACATGAGCTCAAATATCATGGGGGCTCAAAGCAGAAGAAGTTGGCAACCAATCCACAACCAATCCAATGTCTGTTTTTAATAAGACTGGGCCAAGCTGGTCATAATCCTTTTAGCATTAATACTGGTATATCACAATTGTACATACAGTACTTTCAGCCCACCGACCCATGTCAATAAGATCCTAAGGTAATATCGTATTAGATTCTAAAATGTGTCAGGATAAACACGTACACGGTTATCCGTCTAAAATTCTAAAAGTATCAATTCGAATCCGCTATACGGTTTGAAAAACAAGGGAGGCAAATATGCACAATGTACCTGAAATCACCATGTATGACTGCGACTCGCTCGTTGCTGGGGAACCTCTGTGAGAGCCAGTCCATCAGTTTGACCATGTCGGGAATTTCGTGCGTTTTGCTGGCCTCGTACTGTTTGGCCCACCGTGCGAAGTTTCTTTTCACATAATCCCCTGTCAAAATAGATATATACCAGCTTCAGAAACCTGAATAATACCAATATGCCTAACTTATCTGTATAGCTTCTTCACTAAATTCTCCTCATGTTGTTTTCATGTAGAACCAGAGCAGCCAGAGACATGGAAAAACTGTTCTGGAAAGGTAATTGCAAAATGGAGTGAAAGACAGCTTTAATTTTTCCATCAGATGAGTATTAACAATGACAAATTACAAAACTTGGCTACGTTCTGAATAATGGCTGGTTTCCATGGCAATGGTATTCAAAGGTGAATACTCCTTTAGTCACTTCACCATCATGTTACCAGATGTTCATGAATGCTAGAAGTCTGTAACTTTACAGCTTCAACAAGCTAAACTGCATTGGCCACCGCTTCCCTAACACATGATGTCACATAGACTGCACAGTAAACTTAGTATGTGTCTTGTTTGCACAGATTCACACAAATATTGAGCGATGCATCAAGATGCTATGAAATGTACATAATTAGTCTCACCCGTGATCCCCCGCATGTGACTCTGCTTCTCATCTTGCGTGTGTTGAGACTGCGCAAGAGTCCTGTGGTGTTGGCTGTTTGACGAGTGCCAGTGTCATTTAGCCATTCTATTCTAATGTTGCACACTTCTAGTATTTGTGAACTTCTGATGTTACCAGTGTTGTGGGCAAAGGATCTGGCTCGGTTTAATGAGATTTTGGCCCCCATGAGTTGCATTTTGGAGTGCCAAAATGAAACATCACGTACGAAACAAATTTTTCATTTAACGTACTCTATATTATCTTGCCTTATGCTCGGAGTATCTTGTAGGCCCTGGGGGTCTTTGATAGCAGCATCTTAAAGTAGTGGATTTGTGCAAAATCGTCTATTTTGAGGTGAAAACAGCATACTTCTTTCTTCGTTAACATATGAAGCCAGTCGAGAACCAAGCTAAACCTACCCTTGACATATTGAACATGAATTGCAAGCACCTAAAAGGTGCGCTGACCCCTCAGCCCGATTTTTGTTCTGGTCATGTAGGATATGGTTGCGTGATATACATATATGTACCATACATATAATAGACTCGAGTTGCATAACGCAAGCGCTGCAGCGGGATTACACCATGCATGAAAGTGTAGCTTGATCAGTGGCAAGAAAGATCATGCATGAGCAAGTATGATAAACAGGTTATTGGCACAGAAACACATTGACTGACATATGCCCACCATTATCGTTATTATTTGAGGAGGGGGGATAAGCTCGAGGTACGCAAACAGGTTCAAAATTGATGTGGGTCCTGACCTAGTTTTAAATAATTTCAAAGGTACCATAATATGTTCGGTGAAGAAAATAAAACACACAGGAAGGAAGCAATCAGAGATTGCTCATTGTATGCCCCCCCTCCCCCCCTTCCGCTTTAATTCGACACTGCCCCGCCATTGTTCTGTTCTGTATTAGTCGGTGGAGGCCTTCATGATTATGAAAATTCTATTTCAGTCAATTTTTTTGGCATGCCTTGCATAATACATGTACATATTCAAAGTATCGACCAACAAGTGATAATGTTTTGATGCAAGATGGTCGCCGGGGCTTTAGTTAAATCCGAAAATGAGACCTACATTCCTTGGGAGTATATTGTGGTGAAATTATGAAGCGATCAATAAACTTTGAATTTTGCACCCAATTAATGCCTTTTGGGGCAATTTCATACTTCAGGACCTATGTGGTCTGCTTTGGAATGTAGAATGACATATATATAGCCATTTCCCCGGTCCAAATCAGTTATGGACTGAGATCCAGCCTGGACAAATAAATATATCCCATTCACTTAGGTTTGATAAACAATGGATCATAACTCTTGAAAATATAACCGAAAGCAGAGAAACTTCATGCTGCACAACTAGGTGGCATTGACCACATATCATGCAAATTTCATACTTGTCCATGCAATATTAACCGAGATTCAGCCCGGACAAGTCTCAATTCACAAAGATTTGAAGAAAAAAAGGGCCATAACTCTTGAAAATATATGCGAAATGCGGAGGGACTTCACACTGCACAACTACAGTGCACTGACCACATATCCTGAAAATTTCATAATTGTCCATACAATATTAACCGAGATCCAGCCCGGACAAGTCCCAAATCACAAAGATTTGAAGAAAAAAAGGGCCATAACTCTTGAAAATATATGTGAAACGCGGAGAAACTTCATGCTGCACAACTACAGGGCACAATACGATGTCCGACATGACTGACTGATCTCTATTATACGATGTTATCGTAATCAGACTGACATCACGAGTCAGAGGTTACGCCTTCAATAAGTTTTTTATCACATCTGTTAAATTGTGTTAAAAAATCCAATTTGTGGTAATTTTTTGAAGAAAAAATTATCAACTTGTTCTTCACACAGTTTCTCTGTATGTTTTCATGCAAAGTTTGCAGGGGGTACGTATTTGGTAAAACCTTTAAAATAAAGCACTAGTATCTGAACATTACATTATAATAATAATCGGATTATTCAAGTCAATTTCTATCTAATCTGTTAAAATTCAATAATATCTGTCGTTCTTATCATCGAGGATGCTGTCATATTACCTTGTTTGCCAAAATCCTCTAAACCTGCAGCCTGAATATCGACAGAGTGGATTCGTGCCAAGTCGTCACACATGGCCGAGAACACTTCACGACGTCTCTCCGGTGAGGCACCGCCCATTTCCAAATCTTTGTATATCTCCCCTGGGACATGCTCCATTAGGTAAAATGGTGTGCCTATAACACTGCAAGGTGAATTCGAATACACAATCATCCAAAGGAGGAAGCTAGTTTTTTAGACAAACAAAATCCTCAGAAAAATATATGGTGTACACATCAGGCAATGGTGAAAATAACACTACACTGTCTGTTCCAAATATATCATAGATATTTTCAGCGATAATTCGAAGACTATATATTGTACAACATGGCAACTTAACACAGTGTATGAAACTCAATAGTAATTTTATTCCAAAGTGTCAAGAAAATCCTTCCAGTAGTTCTCAATAAATCATGAAAACAAATATTCTATGAGAGATTTGCCAGTTATTTTGGCAAGGTTATGGTGTAAGATCTCCTGTTGAATAGATTAGGTAATATCTTGGGGAAAATACAGACAATTCAACTTGCAGCAGATCCTATGTCAATCATATCTCATGAGTCTTAAACCAAGTTGCTGGCATTATTATTTATGTCAGGACGTCAAGCCTACAGGTTACAACACTGGCAGATGAACATCATAGAAACCCCCAAAATAGCATAGTACAGTCTAGCCTCACTATAAGGCATCTCGCTATAGCGCTGAATCTGATATAAGGTGGGTGCTATGCTGTCCCCCAATTCCTATTATTTCAGCCCTTTTAGAAGACTGAAAATCTATGAGGTGGTTTCAGTTGTCCCCAAATAACAGCATTATAGAGAGATTACACTGTAGGTACGGGTGATTTTTGTCGGGTTTTATACCTTGGGTAAACCCTACACTGTTATCACTTTTCAGCTCTGGGTGTTTTTTTTTTCTTCTGCACATGTGTAGTTTTGATCTCCTGCCTGGAGACTGTTCTCATTTGATGCCCCTTACAGCATTCAAGCCCCTTACAGCATTCATATACACATTTGCAATGCATGGTAGCCTGTGCATTGAACGTGATAATTAGGACATTATCGCAGTAAATTTTATCTTTCCAATTTCTTTTAAATTTGCCTTTCCAATCTATTTTATCCGATATCATTTGTTACGGCTGGAAGGGTGGACATTCTCCACGGTCCGTCGAAAACCGATCCATGGAACTTTGTTGTAAGATCACAAAGGTGGTGTTTGCTTCAGATAGGGAATTGTCCTCAATGCGTTTTTGATACACACACCTGGTGGGGCTAATTTTTGTTTAAAAAGCGCCAAATTGACAATTTCTTACAGTCTACATACTGGTATTGAATTATCAGATAAAGAATAATCAAGGCCCACAGATAAACACAACCAGACTTACAGTGGTTCAAACCTGCCACATTGGCTTATTTTTCACTTGTCGGTGCATTTAGTCGACATTTTCTCTTGTTGCAAAATTATGATACCTTCAACCAAAATCATATTTAGACTGAATATTTCAGAATTATTTGTGTCTAAAATAGCTAAAATTGATTTTGGTTAAAGGTGTCTTATTTTTGTAACCAAAGAAAATCTGCTCCGAAAAGTGCATAAAAATAAGAAAACAGCCAATGTACCAACTTTGGTGCACCATAAATCCATTTTTGTGCATCTGCAGCCCTTCATTATTTTGTGTCTTATAATTCAGCATGTGGGCTGTACAAAATGGTCCATTTCATATCCTTTTGATAAAAGTGAAAGTTTGGCCCTACAAACCGAACAGCTTGAGGATGATTTCTTCTCTTTTTGATCACAAATATGGGACTAATAAACCCTTTTGATGCAAGTAAACCCGACATCAGTGTTTAAGTACTTTGATTATCAATTCTCAACAGATTTTCATGAAATACGGTAATGAAATTACAAACATTTTTTTGTCTTTTATACTGTGTAAAATTTCAATGTTGTGCAAAAACATCTGGGACAAATATTATTTGGGACAGACAGTAGAACCAATCATCCTCACTATCCTTCATATGCATTCAATGGCTTGCAATAAGGTTGCATTGGATGCAACTACGCCTGGCTGGAACTAAACAGGATGTGGAGTACTGAAAGTTATACCAGAGGCTTTTGCGTGGGTAAACATGATGGTATTTCGAAGATGCGGGCTCATGAAAATATTCATCTCCGAGACGAAATATCAGCCTGCATACTCACATGAAAGACTGGTATAACAAATTTATCACATTGAAGAGTCATTTTTCTCATTGGTTTAAAATATATCACCATAGATGCTATCATGGATAGACCCTATTCAGCATACATCTCAATAGGCATGCAGTCATTTCTCTGACAAGATTCAATTTCTAATCTAAGAGAACATCGGAATGCTAACCTGGGGTCCTCACACAGAGCGAGAACTTTGGGGACAGGAACGCCATGTTCACCTACAGCTTTCATCACTCTGTACTCCCTCTCTACTGCATGGGCTGATGGTAACAGCTTTCCTGGCTGTAAAATAGAAAGGGTGAATGATCGAGACAAAGAATTTGTACGAAATAGAACTTGGGTACTTGCATCATCTATTCTAAATTCATGCAATACTGAAGTTTTGAGATGCTAGAAACAGTGGAACTCTCCAAATTTGAAAGGGAAAATAGAATCATGTAACCCACTATAGGACCAGACAGTCAATTTCAATGTAGGAAATGATGTCAATATTTTCATAATTATGAAATTAATAAGCTACATTAAATTCAGAAATGGAGACAAATGCATACTGGTCAAAATCCAATACATTCCTGCCACAGACTGAAAACCTCTAATAGAGAATCATATATTTTGGATTCTTGACTGGCTTTCCAGCCCTACCAAAACTCAGTATTGACTAAAATTATCTCCCAGCAGAGAAGAGTTCCAACATCCTTGGCACCAAATCATCCTTATTATTTTATCAAAGGAATGAAATTTCCCATCATGAAGTCAGGGAGTCATCAAATATGTTGGAACAAAGCCCTTACAGGAAGGTGACACAGTGATTCATAGATCATGCACAAAAATCCAGCAATTAATTTAAGTGATTAGAGAGACGGATTGAATTTTGTCCCAAAAGATTTGGAGGTATTGAATTTAATTAGAGGATCGAATGCAAGTAATTAAATCATTTACAATAATCCCTCTACTAATTCAATCTCTCTATCAAAATTCAATCACCCCCAATTTTGTGGATAAAACTCAATTGGCTGTTCTAATAGACTTGAACGCCCTCTAAAATCACTGAAATAATGAATAAATAATGGAATATAAGCCCGATTTTGAACCATTTTGTAAACTTCCTGTTCTAATATATTTGACCACCCCCAAATTATATTGTGGGATATTTCACTTCCTGTGATTGAATTATTAGAGGAATTGCAGTAATTGAAAGAGCACTGTACCTGGATCGTCAAATGTCTGAGAAAAAATCTTTGGCCAAAATCATAATATGTCTATTTCTGGTTACCCTTCCTACCCTACATAAATGCTGCTGACCTAAAATATTTAGAGGGTTTTTTGCTAACAAACATGCAAATAGTTACCAAATTGGTTATTTCTATTCAAACGTCTCTTTATCAAGCCAATAACATAATTTGTAAAATAAATAAAAATTGTGACTATAAACCCTGATTTTTGGGGGTCTGTAAGCGAAGCCGACATTTTCTCTATTTTGTTTTTTCGTTCTTTTGGCCTTATGAAAGTTACCATTAAACTGAATAGTGAATTCTCCAATTAATTGACCACAATATTGTGGTTCAGACCACTAATTCCAGACAGGCTCCCAAATTTGTTCACGTGGATACATCCTTTTTTTTTTTTTTTTTTTGTTTTTTTTTTTTATTCAGTCCATATCAGTATTCACATCAGTCAACATTGTTACAGTGATAACATAGCATTTTACATGCAGCATTCAACATTTTTAGATGGAATAAAAAATAAATGATAAATGAGTGTATCCATTATTAGATGGAATAAAAAATAAATGATAAATGAGTGTATCCATTATACATACAGTATTCGAATAATGTTATTAGATTCTTAATTATTACAATCCGCACGGTCAGGTAAGAATGAACAGTTCCAGACTTGATGTCCCGAGGGTCTGTCATCCACAGTACTTATCAGCACCAATTTACAGCTATGCTGAATTGGATGAATACATGTATTGACTAAAATAACTTATAAATAAAGAGACATTATATCAGAATATGCCACTTGTTCCATTTTTCATTGAACTTATCAACATTATTTAATAATTTAGCATTCACCTGTTCGGCCAAATAGTACTTTTTCAAATCCGCTTTTATGTGACAGGGTCTAAATAGCGTGTGTATGTGTGTGTGACTTGTTGCATTGGTATAGTGAAGATATTTTGGGATGATGTAACTTTAGAGTGACTTCCCTTGGATGGCGGTAACCTAGGCTACGCACGCGAGATGACGTGGTCTTACATAAATGGCGCTGATCTAAAACAGATAGCAGCGGGAGTTGTCAGACAGATTTGCTCCGATTTATTGTGTAATTCATTAGCCTGATCGGCCATCAATTAAATAAATGTCTTCCGTATATTTCAGGTAAGTGAACGGCATTATTGTTTAGTATGCTTTCTATGTGATTTGGCTATAAATTCATTGTCCAAACTAGTAGGCAATTAGCCAGGCTACGGTCATGGTGTCATCAGATGATCAAATTAGGTCGCTCAGTACACCCGCACATGGTCTTGGCGAGTGTACCATTGTCTCGTGATGCAATCCAGATTATTATTGTAAATGTATTATTCGATGCACTCTTGATTATTAATGTAAATGTAAACTTTGATGCATTCCAGATTATTATTGTCAATGTACTATTTTTCCATGATGCATTCAAGATTTATTATTGCAAGCTTCCATTTCATTCATTAACTAAATCGTCATTATTGTTCAAATCCGTTCGTCATAATTAATTGTCATATGTAATATTCTGTCGAGATGACGTGGTCTTACATAAATGGCGCTGATTGAAAACAGATAGCAGCGGGAGTTGTCAGACAGATTTGCTCCGATTTATTGTGTAATTCATTAGCCTGATCGGCCATCAATTAAATAAATGTCTTCCGTATATATACGGTGAACAGCTTGCAATTCAATTCCAGTGTTGTTCCCTCCTTGATAAATACTTCACTGACAGGCCCTGGTTTCGTCATCATCAGCCAGGAGTTACACTGTTACATTTAAACAGTCCAGCATTGGTAATGCACATCTAAGACTAGCCCTAAACAGACAAAAATTGATCAGCAATGAAATCAAATTTACAACTTCTAGATTTTTACCAATAAAGCCGAGAATAATTGTACGAGGTGAATAACATATTTCTATTCCAGAATTTCCAGTAATACGAACAACCCAATCGTTCACCTTCTTCCAAAGTATAATGGATGTTGGGCACTCAACTAACAAATGGTTAATACTCTCAACATCATTCTTGCAGAAAAAACATATATTGCTATCAGCAAAGTTCATCTTGAAAAGCAAAGCTCTACAGGTCAGCGACCGAGACAATATCCTATACCTGAACCACCAAAGTTTAGTATCTGGACTAATTGTTTTGCTTAATGTAAATATTTTTGACCACTGGATATGGTTTGCTTTTACACCTAGCTCCAATTCCCAAGATTTTACAAACTTAATAGTGAATGGGAAATCTTTTTTGAATACGGAATTATAGACTGCACACCCTTTCTCTACTGACAATATAACTTTCAGGGAGCAATGAGAAAAAGGGCCATAATAACCTTTATGTACTTTGCTTTTCAGATTTACACGTCTCATGTAATATAATATACTGGTTCGTAAACAATAGAATGCTAAGCGCTGTATATTAATACTAAAGACGTCATATAGATTGTTATATGACCGGAAAACTCCGTTTTCATCAAACAAATCTGACACAAACATTATACCCTTAGAGTACCGGTCCTTATAAAAGACCGTTTCTCCACCAATAAGGATATTCTCATTATACCATAATGGCTGCGAGAATACATCAGATATATTTTCCACACTTAAATTCTGCACGAAACTCACATATGCTGAAAATACATCTTTCCAAAAAGCGTTCTTAATCAGCTGGGATTTCTTTCTCATAAGTTCAGGACCTAGTGTCCATAAGCTTTGAGCTCAAATATTCCAAATATCAGCCAGCAAAACTGACCATTGAGCCCGATTTCTAAAGATTCTTCGGATCCATGACAACTTCAAGGAGTTTGCAACAGATTCTAAATGTATCATGTTTAAACCTCCATTAAAAATTGGCTGGATCATAACTCTTCTCGCAACTTTATCTGGTTTGTCATTCCAAATAAACTGATAAAATAATCTCTCACATTCAATCATGAAGTCTTTACTAGGATTGGGAAGGGTTAAAAGAAGGTAATTAAGTTTTGGTACAAATATCGATTTAATTACAGTAATTTTGCCATATGGGGTAAGAATTCTTCCCTTCCATAATGCAAGATTTGTACGGATATCTTTGAGTTTCTTGGAATAGTTCACCTCGGACATTCTTGTCAAGTCTAGACAAAAAGTTATGCCTAAACATATGAAAAAGTCCTTACACCATGATAAATGTAATTCGGGACAGATTGGGTTATTGTTCTTGGCACCGCCAAAAAACAAAATATTTGTCTTATCTATATTCACTTTTAAACCAGAAACCAGAAAACCAGAAAAGAACTGTAGTAAATCTATAGCTTCACACAGTGATTCCTCCGATCCATCCAATAATAATACAGTATCATCTGCATACTGTAATAGCTTGTATTCCCTGTGGATGAAGACGCCTTTGATTTTTTTGTTTTTTCGGACTAGTATACCCAATATCTCTGCACATAACAAGAAAAGATAGGGAGATATTGGATCGCCTTGCCAGCATCCCCTTCCGATATTAAAAGAGGCAGTTGCATTGCCGTTTTGGCATATTCTAGATTTGATCTTATTGAAAAATGTCCCAATCCATCGTCTAATATCTTTTCCAAAATTGTAAAAAACTAACACTTTATCAATAAAGCTCCATGATACAGAATCAAAGGCTTTCTCAAAGTCAATCAATAATAGAAGCCCATCTATACTATTATCTTCGCTATATTCTAAAATATCATATAATAGTCGAATGTTTTCACCAATGAATCGTGAAGAAAGGAAACCCTTCTGGTTTTCATGGATTATCGATGGTAGTACCTTTTTTAATCTTTCGGATATGCAGGCAGAGGCAATCTTGTAAGTCACATCTAACAGTGTAATTGGTCTCCAATTTTTTAACTGATCCCTGGCTTTGTCCCCTTTTTGAATTTAAGTAACAAGACCCTCTTTCATGGATGGAGACAATTCACCCTTGCGGAAACAGCAATTAATAGCCCGTGTAACTAAATAACCAATATCTCCCAAAAAAAACTTGAAAAATTCACAACTAAACCCGGAGACCCCTGGACTTTTGTTATTCTTCATTTTCCTAATTGCAAAGGTGGCTTCAGAATATAAAATTTCTCCCTCAAGAGAAGCAGAAGTGTCCGCAGCTAGTTTCGGGACATCAAAATCTGAATTGTCAAGGTTACCATGGAGGTCAGCTTCCAGCAATGTTTCATCTCTACTTGCATACAAATTACTGTAGAAACTGAAGATTTCTTTCATAATTTCTTGCTACGACGTTACAATTTTACCATCTGGCAAGGTTAACTTTTATTAGTATAATTACGTTTTTCTAAGTTAAGAAAATACCTAGTAGGTTTCTCACCTTGCTCTATCCACCTAGCATGTGATCGAATCATGACCCCTTCTAGACGTTTTTCTCGCATCTCTCTTAGTTCTACGTTCCTATGTTCGTATTGTTCATTAGTTTCCACGTCCGATGATGGAAGTTATTGGAACAGATTTGCAATCTCGCTCTCCAGCTTCTTAATTTTAGCACTGTCGGGGTTTTTTCAAGGCAGCTGAATATGATATTGTTTTACCTCTAATTTTCATCAAAACCATTTCCAAGAACACGTCTTTATCAATATTTAATTGTATTTCTGCCTTTGAAATATTTTCTACATCCTCCATTGGAACATCAGAGTATTCTGCCATGGTTTCTGAAATAGTATTCTTAATAATCTTAATAAATTCAGTATCTCTTAAAAGACTAGTATTAAATTTCCAAAATCCTTTACCTTTAGAAGTTTCTGTAAAATTAATAGTATTTACAACAATAGAATGATCTGTTCGGTAGCCAGGTAAAATTGTAGTATCCTCGAAAAGAGCTAACAATTCACTTGAAACAAAGAAAAAATCCAATCTCGCTGCTTGACGTGGATTTTTTCGAAACCATGTATACTTTTGCGCATCAGGGTGCTTGGACCGCCAAGGATCAACAAGATTCATATCGGTCACCATATCCAGCATAGCCTGTTGAGCTCTTGGATTATTTATCTGTACATAGTTATAGTAGTCAAGGTGTGGATCTTGCACCATATTCCAATCGCCACAAATAATCAAGAAGGGGTTATCAAATTCCTCTATAGTTGTTTTAATATCCTGACTATAAAAGATGGGGTATCATTATTTGGCCCATATAGATTCAACAGAGTTATATTATACCCTCCTATAGACACTGAAAGAGCTATCATGTTCCCTTCCAAATCCTTTTTTTCCTTATCAACTTTAAACTCAAAATTATTATTGAAGAGAATTGCAACACCACGAGAATTACTCGCAGATGGGCTAATATAACATTTATACCCCCATTCACTTTCAACTATTCCAACCAAATTTTCTGGGAGATGCACGTCTTGCAGACAACAAATAGAGAAATCTTTGCTCCTAAGGTAATGGAAAACATCTCGCCTCTTCTGACCCCCATTTAGGCCCTGACAATTCAGACTTATTACTTTAACATTTTCCATCATTAGTTAAGATTAAGTTTACGCAACTAACTAACATAAAATAATCAAATCTTCAAATTTTTCAAATTGATAGAGATACAGCTAGTAGCTCATTTCCGCCTTTGGGCGGAGAATATCATTTTCTGTGATATTTGCAATCTACAAAAAGTTTCAAACAGCATATGTAATATTTGACATGGACCAGCTTAACATTTATAGTGCATACCGCACTTTACAGAACCTCCTTTTTCATCGGATCCTTTATATCTAAGTATTTCAACCTCAAAATATTGGCAATGACAATCAAAACTTTTTTTTTTCGTTTTAGTTTCTCCATATCAGCAAACATGTCCTTCATTTCCTTCCGAAATTCTTCCATCTTATCTGAAGGGAAGTCTATCTCAAAGTCGGCGGACTGAGTTGATTCAAGGCTTGCCGCTTGCACGGGATTTTCACCTGTGGTCACGTGCTCCAATGTACTCTCGTGTCGAACACCGCGGTCACTCCGAAGCATGAAATTTCTGATTCCCGAAGTAGAAGGAGACTTTCTAGTCCTACTCTTGCCCTTCGCCGGCATCTATACACCATTTAGGTAAGGTTTTTGTAAGAGAGAGCCCCTTCTAAAAGACGTGGATACATCCTGGATTGGTCACATGCAATTTGAGTTTTATACCAACAAAAGTGCATCATGGGATATCTTCCATTTTTAACCTGTTAAAAGCACCCGATTGGTCAGGTCAAATTCTCAAACAGAAATCCAGCATTTTCATTGGCCGGTGGAGAGAATTGGAAAAGAATCCAGCCAATCAATGAGTTCATGTGAAGTTTCACTTGTTATAACTGTGGTGTATTTCACCAACACAACACAAATCTAATTCCCAGATAATCGGTCAATGAGTACAGCCTCATAGATGATTTCCAGTAAGCTATATATTGAATAAGAACCGTATTAACTCATGGGTAAGACAACTGCATGGCAGGTGTTAATTTAGTTTGCAAGACAACTGGCAGGTGTTAATTTAGTTTGCACAATGTGTTAATGCAAAGGTTTTCACATAGTTTCATTTTATATTCTTTGTGGGCTATAATGATAGAAATATGAGCCTATCGACTTAATTTGGTTTCATTTGCAGTATTTTGTCTCCTAGTAGCTTCAGAAAAGTACTCCAAAGTTGTTGTCTCAAGCTCGGACGAGTTCAGAAATGAAATCATCATCGGTTATCTGCCCTTGTTTGACATTGATTTGTGACGTCACATCAGACCACTTGGTCTGACATCAATACCTCTAACGTTCAGTCTTCAGGGAGCTGGTCTGATACGACGTCAAAATCATGGAAAGATAAGCGATGACGGTTTGCAATCTAAATTTAGCTGGGCTTGGGATACCAACATTTTAGAAGCTATATATCGCAGGCAAAATACTTCAAATTAAAACCAAGCGAAGTAGTTAGATATATATTTTGATCATCATGCAACCTATGTAAAATATAAAATGAAGAATCTAAAAACCTTTGCATTTCATCTTTAAAACCTGGAATAATTTGTACATACTGGTTTCTTCCTGAGGACTAAGTTAGTCCCTCCGTACTGGACCAAGTAGGTGGGGTTAGACTGACCATGACGGTACGACCTCACCACAGGGGGAGCTGAAAAATAATGGGATTCATCATACAGCATAGTTATGAAAGGATACTGAAATGAGCTAAGAAACTGCTAACAGACTTTTTCAGTATTATAACATTTGTCTTTTTGCTCACTGCGTTCACTGCAACATAACTCCATCTGATACTGAAGAGTGTTAACTATGGAGGGGAGAGAAGACCCAACTATCAAACACAAGCCAATAATTCATAGTTCTTCTAGATCTAACAAGCGCATGCGTGAAGTATAAAATAGTTTTAACACACGCATTGGTACAGTCTCTCTGTGGGCAAATGGTTAGCGTGTTTGACTATCATCACTATAGGTCATGTGATCTCAGGGATTGGTTGGACAGATTGTTAGGACAGGCGCTAGACTGGAAATGGATTGCTATCATATCTCCATAGTTTCATGAATGAATTGGCTATTGATCTCAGTGAAGCAGGTGATGTTGATTAGAAGCAAATTTCATCCGGCTTGCTTCAAATCCAACATAGATCATGACATGCATGAACGGCAAAACAGACTTTTGGCAAGCAATGGGTTCTGATGGTCCCCTGAGTATTATTGACCATGTGTAGGGCTATTGCTTAAAGGTTCTACCAAATAGTCTCCACACGTGCACTCCATATATTTTTTATGATAAATTGTTGTAAGAGGGTATATTTGACATTTAATAGCAATTTCCTGTTTTGGGGATGGTCGAAGTTGAAAAAAAACTAAACTTGAAACCCTCCATTACCATTAGAAACAATGAAGGCCGTGACCTGCTGATCCATGATGTCGCAGTCTAATTATGATTGTTTGTAGTGAGCAATCATAGCAAATGTTCTTGGTGACATTTTCATTGTAACGCCAACAACGTCACAAAGCTTAAAGGTAATGATGTCATACCCAATTGTTGTGCAACGTGCAACACAATAGGACATCCGACACAATGGTCATTCAAGTCGATATTATACGATAGATCGTAATCAGACTTGGACTTCACAGGTCAGAGGTTATGACTTCAAAAAGTTTTTCACCACATCTGTTCTTTTCGTGTTGAAATTCAAATTTGATGTGATTTATTTTGCAGATAAAAATATCCACTTGGTATTGGTAGTACGGTAATTCCCCTAATAAATCGATCACCGGAAGTGATATTTGAGGTGGTAAAACAGAGGGGTGATCGTTTTATTGCAAATGATTGAAAATGAAAAATTTGAAAATCAATTTTCCTATTTCTAAGCTTAAACTTACCTTCACATACTTTTTGCTATCGTGTTCTTACGCGATTGCCTAATTGTAATATATTACCACAGAATAAAAATAGTCCCTGTACTGCCCCAATGCCCATGCGCGAGTACCCAGATCCCACGTGACCGACCACGTCACTTCCTTCTTCCCCATTCAACGCAGTGTGAATAACCCATCAGCGGGGAGGCTGGGAGGGCCATCACAGTATGTGAAGGTAAGTTTAAGCTTAGAAATAGGAAAATTGATTTTCAAATTTTTCATATTTCTTGCGCTGTTAAACTTACCTTCACATACTTTTTGCTAGAATACCATAGCAGGACGGAGGGAATGAGTGGTCGGAAACAAAAGGACCCCGAGCATAAGCGAAGGGGAGTACAGGAGTCAGCGAAGTAATCAAAGACCATAAATGTATAATAATGACGATACGGTCCTTGATATACTCATCCGGCCTATAGTAACTACAGGCCCAGTGAATAAAGCTGACATACACTAGACCCATAAATCTCACCCCCCCCCCCCCTTCTTTTTGAAAAATTGGGGAGAGCAAGATTACTTACCAACTTACAAAATGGTAAAACCACAAGAAGGTCTAGTGCATAGAGCAGGCATGGGAATTGTAACCACAGGAAAGTGTAAAATCTACTTCAAAAAAGTCTGAAATTTCAACATTTTGATAAAAGTCTGCAATCAGCCTTATTGAAGAAAATTTCCATGCCTGATAGATATGGACGAGTGACCAACAGCCTGGGCACAACAACGGTCCCAGGGTGTAGCAATCCCGTCTTAACAACATCCAATCCCATAGGTGGTGACAAACAAACGTATCGCAAACCTCCAGATACGGTCCTAAAACGTCGTCCACAGTCTCCAAAGGAAACAGGATGTCAGTACAGCCCTGAACTGATGAAGCAATACCAACGAGAGTGAAATAGCCTCCGCAGGTACGTCCGTGTACGCCAAACGAGAAGTTGGAAAGCTAGGAAGAACATATATAATATTTCCTGCTAGAAGAGGGACCGAAACCGGCACCGTACAAAACAAAACACGTGTTTGTACGCGCGAGCTCTAATCAGGGCCCATAACTCTGCCATGATTTCAATTATAGACTGCAGAACAGAGTCGGTAGACGGACTCCGGAAAAAGCCATAAGGAGACATAAACCAAAGACAAATCCGTAAGAGTAGAACCTGTAGATATGCCGGGATGACGAAATGCGGTTCATACTCCATGAATCACACGACAGTGCATAAAATAGCGAAGTCTGGGGGGAAAAAAAATGACTAGGTGTTAGAGCCCATCAGCTGCACTAAGACCTAGACAATAGTTTCCCGTGAAGTATCAGCCAAACTCCAGCGGTAACAAGCTACCAGACTGCAGGAATATAAAAAAACATAAGTCATCTATGATCACAGAAGGTTATA